>LQRL01092286.1:0-17174 GCA_001703475.1 Hydroides elegans | reverse complement strand
CAATGGTCTTTGCAATGGTCGACCAATTTGGCTCGGATGATTGACAAGTGGGTCAGAAGTGTGCGCTTTCACATATTTGCAACAGTTCCAGTGAATCCAATTATCCCATCCACTTTCTATATCATAATAAGCTCATTTTCAAAAACTCAATGATTCAATCATGAGTCCACATAGATATAGCCATGACCTATGTGTCCAAAAATTGGCATGACCTAAAACATGAGGTAGATGCACTGGTCAGATGAAAACGAAGCACAAATAACATTTTGTCTACAAATATATATCTAATTAACCTGTTCAACCCTGACTGCTGATGCCACATGTAATTACTGGTTTTCAGTCTTCTAATAACCGGTGTCCAGTCTATGCAGTTTTTCCTGCCTTTGTATATAACTGTTTTGATTGGCAGTCCATCTGATTTTTATTCACATATGTTTGCTTTACAAATTATCGCAAATGAATAACATGCGTGCATCCCCATTGTAGTTGGTGTTTGACTGTTTGTCTGTATGTGTGTTTTTGGCATTGCTGTATAATTGCAATAATGAGCAAGTGGGTTTTGAAACCCATCACGAAATCAATTTTAACACTTGTTTGTTAATTATATAGTACATTGGGGTCTAATTGGCGCTAAATTAGTAAATCATACATCCTCATATACAAAACACGCACATTTTGTATATATCGTCTTAACGGCATCTGTTTATCAGGCGTACATGCGAAAAATGTATAAATTGTCTTCGGGCACAATTTAATACTTTAAATTGTTATCAAATTTAAACATGAATACACACTATCTCCAAGTGAGTACATTAATTGTTATATTCATCTGACTTACTTACAGACAACAAGATATAGTTTAAACTATTACTTTTTTATTATATTAAAACACACTGCAAATCACGTGAAATTTAAATAAAAAACTGATATCACACATAGGCAAATATTTTTAAGGTTTCGTAAATATCTTATTTTCTATTTTTGGGTAATTCGAAAAGGGGCTCTCATGTGAAGCTATGTCATCTATGGCCATAATGATCATATATATACATGTAGATCTGTTCATGGTTCCATTCTGCGAGATAACAAGGAGCAGGGATCATGCGATGCCTCATAACCCTCGAAGCTCTTGCATAAAAGTGATATATTGAGTAAGCAGTCTCATACACCGAAATATGTTTTAGTTAATCGGTGTGAAATCGAGAATCAGAAATACAAATCATTTAGCTCATTTTACTAGAAAGCAAAGTATACCGAGCATTGATAACATGAATTATTTTAATTTGTGATAAAACAACTATAAGCATTTGCAATTAAGCTTTTATTCCAGTCCTCACATTGCATTCGAGAGTCCTTATTCACAAGAAGCTTGTCAAGCTAATCATTGAATAGAGTTCCATGTTGAAATGCGTATTCAAATCTTACTTATATACGAGTTCCAAATTTAATATTTCCAAAGACGTAGAATTCTATAATAACTTTCACCGTTTTGTTTTATCAGAATCATGATGATTTGTAAAAAAAAATGGTAATACGGATTTGACGGGTAGAGTAAACGGTTGGGTTTCATTCAAAATTACGATATCTTAATATGGAACGAGCATATTCCTCAATTGTGATACTTCGACATTGGCTTTTTAAAGGGTCAATTATTGATCAAAGAAAGTCATTTCAAACGTTTTGAAATAGCCAAGATTATTTTTGACCTTCAAAGCCATATGGACCAAAGAATGAAAACAAAATTTTCAACGGGATTAAGACATAAATTATGGACGGCAAAAACCATTTCATATGACACGCGAACGAGTGATTAGGGAACACACGCGAAATTATATGTTTGCCAGAATAAAGTGTTCAAAGATTTGCGCCGAACTAGCCTCATGAATATTGCATGCGAAATCATCCAAATGATAAACATGTGATCTCTTGGTTACATTGACTTTTGGCTCAATGTGGGCTTTAATCTTAAATCTGTGATCTATCGCTCTTTAAATTGCGCTATTACCGGGTCATCTTGTTAAGCAGTTATGTTAATAGACCTGTATGTATTACAGGTGACTGTTCATTTGTCCGAAGGTTCATCTGTCCGAAGGTTCATCTGTCCGAAGGTTCATCTGTCCGAAGGTTCATCTGTCCGAAGGTTCACTTGTCCGAATGATTAAAAATCAAGAAATACCAAGAGATATAGTCGTATGATAACAATTTAAATATTGTACAAATTACCATTTTCAACAACAGACAAATCTAAACATTTTAACAAATTCTACTATGATTGAATCAACATGAGTTTGTCATATAAATTGCCTTGGAGGAAGGGTTCAAACATATTCACGGATGACGTGCACCATTCAATATATTTTCATACGGTCACATTGGAGGTTTTTCGATCCTTTATAATTCGTGCTTTCATATACGCCATGTTTCTAATTCAATCTTTTTACGGCTTGACATATGGGCTATCAATTTGACCAGCAAGATAAAAGAAAAGGCTAACGTAACATGACTTAACGTGCGTCATGACTTCTTTATTCAGGAATACCCAACGAAGGATTTTAGAAGTTGGTTCAATATGACTTTTTTTTTGTCCGAAACAGATTCTTGTGTAGCTTAATGAGCAGATATATTATTCTTTAAAATAAAAACTTTATTATTTCTTTACTATCTGGTAAAAGCCCAAAATCCGCTGCCAGCAATTGCTTCCAACAAGAATAGATATTTCACGAAAAAATCTCTGGGTACTCATGTTAATTGTTTGGTGTGTGGGTTCACCCAAACAACGTTTAACATAAGTGAAATAATTGATGAAAAAATTGGTTGTTTCATTTTTTTTTAATTATTTGTAACATTCGGACAGATGAACCTTCGGACAGATGAACCTTCGGACAGATGGACCTTCGGACAGATGAACCTTCGGACAGGTGAACCTTCGGACAGATGAACCTTCGGACAGATGAACCTTCGGACAAATGACCTGGAACCGTATTACATATATCTAGGTTAAAAGTTATATCTTTATATTATTTGACAGTCCGAAAAGCCTTTGAAGCTCTGTTTTTGAATTATCGCCTTGCATAATCAGATTCAAATTAAACTTTTATGCAGATAGGTTAAAACATCATGGATAAAAACCTTGCAATTACCCAAACACATTTGGCATCTAATTTATACGCGCTATCATATCCAATAATTATCGAAAGCGAATTAAATGACAACTTATAGTAGTCTGAATGTGGTAAAGGCATTATATAGGTATAGTGCATATACAGTCAAACCTTAAAATTATAACTGCGGTCATCGATAGTCCACGGATACCTTGTTATACAGAACAGTATTTTCAGTTTGATTTGATAGGTCTAATTGCTCGGGTTTTAAGTAACTTAAAAACCAAGTTTGTCAGGACACCTGGTTAAACGAGAATTCTTAAATGTCTCGTCGGTGTCCTGATTTTCGCTGTATCATAAAGTCCAATGAGGGCAGCAAACCCTGGAAATAACATATTTAGCTATATGAACATTTTTTTTTTCTAAAAGTCATTAAAGTTGTGAATCACATGACTGTCAGTAGGCCTACATCGTGGATGGATCACATTGAAATGTTAAATGTTGATCATATTTTATGGAAACAAAGGTGAAATAATAAGATATTTTAACACAAGCAAGTACGCCTTAGGAATCTTCCCATGAAATGCTCATCATGCCATAAATGCTCACTTCACTAGCACTTAAACACAATTGACCAGGACAAAATCATAGCATCTTCTAGTCTGATGGACAGATACATTTTAAGGAATACTTATTTTCGCCATTTGGTGAAAGTTCGGAGAATTGCAGTTATTTATGCATATAAAGCCTTTTGTCAAGGCTCTATGTAGGGTTGGATCGGGTATTTGGGGATAGTGTGCGGGTACCCGACAATAGCATCGGGTATTCGCAAACAAATATTTCGATGTTGGTACCCGAAATACTGCATCCTTGGAAACTGAAAGACAAATATTTTGAATAATTGATTATTTATAAAAGAGTTTGAGTTGAGTAAAACGTCTATGGTTACTTATATGGGCCACTATCTAAAGTGGCTTCGTCTTCATTTAAGGGTAAACACCCGATATCGTGCTTAATTATGAAGTCCTGGCACCAGGGCTTAGCAGAGATATAATAAGCTAAATGTCTATTTTTTTAGAATTTCAAGTTTGGAATCGGGTCGGATCGTGTATTGACCAAGCCCTTGTTTTTTGTTTTAACGCTTTCAATACTTAACACTGCAGTATGAGCTAAAATTTTGAAATTATCATATTGTCCGTAGAGTTACCAAACTGTAATTATGTTGACCAAATCGATTCCATGTCAGATGCTGATTTCACGGAATTTACTTGTTTTTAAAGTTCAATATTTTCATTTAAGCGATGTTTCCGTTCAGCAAACTATCCCACTCGGCAAACAACATCCTCAGGACGTCCCAATCACGTAGTCTTACGTCCCGACGTCCGCGACGCAATTCGGACGTCGCTAAGATGTTAAAAATGAGACGTCCCAGCTATGCCATAAAATGACGTCAATGGGACAAATTTTTCGTGACGTGACATATTTACACGTCCAGAGTACGTCAATAATCAGACGTTGTAAGGACGTGTTATTAATGGCGTTCTAATGACGTTGCAAATTCGACGTCCCCTTGACGTACCAATATGACGTGGAAAGGACGATATATTTTAATCGGGACGTAATCTGACGTTCTTAGGACTACATTAAAAGACGAACTTACGGAAAGCACTTATTGTTTAAGAGCATTGCGAATACCCCTCCGAAAATGGAAAATTTAGATTTTTGACCACTTATAGTAGGAAATGTTTTGATATCAAAATGGAATATGATAGTCCAGTTGAATATCTATCACATTCCTCAAAAAAGTAAATATATGATATTTATGTATAAAATGATTTTGATATTTAGATAAAATGACCATGTAATAAATATTACGTCCGGAATAGGTCCGTCTTTAATCGTCCCTTCACGGACCAGTATAGGACGTCGTATTTATAGTCTTTGTGGACGTTTTTTACGCACGTCCTTTGAATGTCCTTCACGGACGGTGATGCGACGTCCAAAAAATTACGTCCGGCAAACTTTCATACAGGCCCAGTAGAGGAATGAAATATAAAGACGTCGAGGGGACATGATAAGGACGTGCCTTTGCCGAGTGGGATGCTACAATCGGTTATAACAGAGTCACTGGATTATTTTTCAAAACGAGGCTCCAGAGAAACGGTCGGCACTTGACCGCACTTTTCAAAGACCCTCTATCGGTAACACAAACCCCTCATCAATGCATTAAATATATTATCGAATTCATAGATGAAACCCAAGTCAGCAATGTATATGTATATATGTTAAACATTCTCCTCCTCTTATTAAATTATTCAAATTAGTCTTTTGCTTTATGCAGACACTCTCAAGTGTCTTTTATACATTACCGAGTAAACACATAGAGTAGGTGCTCTGTTTGGAAACATAACAAGATATATGAACTCGGTCTGGACTGACGCCGTAAATGTGTAGAGGATAGAAAAGGGTAAATTTTGTATTAAAGAAAAGAAAAGCCAACTGATATAAATCCAGTAAGATCCAGATTCCGA
Source organism: Hydroides elegans (assembly GCA_001703475.1). Classification (NCBI taxonomy): domain Eukaryota; kingdom Metazoa; phylum Annelida; class Polychaeta; order Sabellida; family Serpulidae; genus Hydroides; species Hydroides elegans. The sequence goes on along the minus strand of LQRL01092286.1, from coordinate 11,542 downwards.
GGGGTCTGCGATTATTTTAATGTTAAGTTATATTTATTATCTATATTGGATTTCTATTGATATGTCAAATCAATGTGTAAAGAAGGTTGCAATTTCTGAACAATATGATATTTTTGGTTCATAGCAAATTTAACTAATCATATCCATTGAGACTTAAGTTTAAGTAACATATTATCTAGTCAATTTTTGATGACACACATCATCCTAGGCAAAGAACATAGTACTCTAGTTTGACCCACTTTATTTGAATACGTTTTGTTGAGTATATTTGCTGTGGAAAATTTACTCCAAGTTTGATGCATTGAGTAGTAACTGTCATTAAGGATGCTAATCGAATCGTTACACATATATACCCATATATGCTCTGTATGGACCATTTAGTTCAGTAGGTTTGATCTTTGGATATATTCGCAAAGACGCTGTAACTTTTTTTAGAAATAAACTAATGATGAGCCAAATGCTCTTATCCTGAAGTGTAATACACCTATAAAGTAATTAAACTTGAAAATTTGATTAAAATTGAATTGATACATCAATATATATTAACATCCGATAGACATGCTCTAACTTTCTTGTACGTGCTAATTTAGGAACGCAAATGCTAGCTTCCTACGAGGGCACTCAACGATTTATTTTTTCTTATATTTATCAAAATGTTTATTCTGAAGTTGCAAGCAAGAAACGCAGAAAAGCTATTGCAAGCAAATACCTACCAGAATAAAGATTTCAAGAAATCACATGTGTATGAGGTTGTTCTTTCACAGATTTGTTTACAAAGACTTAAATTAGATATAGGTGCATTTGTTTGTGTACTTATAAATAGAATTCTAGAGTAAATTTAAACTTTCGAAAAAAAAATCTTTATTCTGTTCGGAAAAGGTTGCAAGCAAGGAAGAGCTGCTACAAGAATAAACATTCACCCGAATTAATCGTTGAGTGCCCCTCTTCCTATGATGTACAAAATCGCATAGCAAAATCTGACACGGCTAGTGCCTCCAATAACCTGTTCTCTTATTTCAAATAAGACAATACATAATACTCATAGGCATTCTGTGTTCGCTCTGATGCTACGTGTTTATTTAGGCAACGGACATGACGAACGGACGGACAGATAAACACAGAAGCACAGGTCAACCCGCTGGGCCCATGAGCATTGAAACAACAATTATAGGCTTGCATATTTGAGGTAAAAAATGACCGAACCTATACAAAATTCAAACAGAAATGGTTTTATGTCTGTTGTTAAGTACAAACATTCTAGTTTTACCAGAAAAAAAGTTCCATTCGATCTAACGGGCGGAATTTTTTTTTTTTACACTTTATTATATTAACACCACCCAATTCCTTGTAGAGCCTTGAGTTCAGGTCGCTTCTTATAAAACGTATGATATCCTATTTCAAAAGTTCTAAACCTATATATTTTGTTACAAATAAATAGAATTCGATAAAAATAGAATTTTTAATGTTTTTACAAATAAATTTGAAAAAAAAGTGAATTATTTTTTTTTTGAAAAGTTTTAAGTTTTATTTTTTGAACAACCCTCTTCTCTCATATAATGTGTTTCTGATAAAACTTAAGTAAATTATTGTCATCCTACCTTATATTTCCCCCCATACAAGTAATTTGATCGCGAAAATTTATTATATCAAACGACGGAATTGATGTCATAAATGCGGTAACAATCATGTCGGTTATTTGAAAATGTATGATATTCCATTATTAATGTTTTGAACCAACTTATTTGCTTTGTATCAAACAAAAATAAAATTTTCAACAATGTAATTAAAAATAATTTGAGAAAGAAATAAAAAAATAATAAAATATATTAATAAACTACCTGACGTTTATCAAAAGGACCAAATAGATTTAAACATATCCGTTAGGGTGACCAGTATCCAGTCAGTTTCGAATCCCATGATTTTACCCTGATTATCCCCCGTGAAACGGAGGGATATAGGGTTGAGCTTGTCCGTACTTCTGTCTGTCCGTCCGTCTCTCTGTCCGTCTGTCCGGTTTGATATGGGGTACTTTGTGCACGCGACTTCATATTCATACACATATAAACCAAGGCCTGAAGTCATGTCTCGTCAAGGTGTTATCCCGATCGGTTGAAAATTGTCGATTCTTGAGCACGTTAAAAAAGGTCGATTTTAACAATTTTTTCCCGAAGGTAAGTACTTTGTGCACGCGACTTTTGTATGAAGGAATTAAGCTAGGGATTAGAAATTTTATGCACGCATAAACCTGCCTCGTCCAGGTTTCAAATCGATCGGTTGAAAATTGTCGATTCTGGAGCACTTCGAAAATGGCGAAAATGTCAAATTCAGTTGAGGAAAATTTGTGAATGAGGAAGACAGTCAATAAAGCCATATCTTTGCAAGTTGCTATGCAAGAATTCAACCTTTCATGTCGATACAATGAATCTTCCTTTTCGTAGAATCTTCTTCAATGATGGAAAAACTATGAATTAATTAAGCTAGAGCCCTAATATACATAGCAGCAACATATTGAAGTTGTGACTCGTCAATGTTTCATGTCGATTAACCACAAATTGGCCTTCCCATATTTCAGAAACCAAACTATGGTTCTTATATCTTATATACATGAATGTATTGTGAAGCGGTACATCGTCAATGTTTCATGTCGATCAACCACAAAATGTCGAAATTGTATCACATTTTGAAGAGCTCCAGCTAGAATTCTCAAGATATTGAAATTGTGCCTCGTCAGGGTTTTATCGATCGAACATAAATTCTCGACATGGCAGAATCTATTGAAGGAATCTAACTAGACCTCGTCGAGTTTGATGGATAAAATTGGTCAAAATTACGGCAGTCTGAACATAGAGCATAGATTCCGCGTGTATCGTGATGCTGTAAGGACTGCGTTGTGAGGACCGATATGTAATAATACAGTGTGCTGACAAAGCTGTGAGAAAAACGCTGTAAGAAAGACGCAAGAAAGTCGTTGTGAGAAAGGCGTGAGAAGGACTTTGTGAGAAAGACGTTGTGAGAAAGACGTCGTGAGAAAGTCGTTGTAAGAAAATCATTGTGAGAAAGATGTTGTGATAAAGACGTTATGAGAAACACAAAGTAATATTACCTTCTATTTTTAATGTAATGCCGTAACAAAACTCAGGCACTAATTGTCGAATTCTTTTGTATCAATGATCTACTGCAATGCATAGATGTTAAGAAAATTAAAGTAATTTTATCTTTGATGGCGCATCTCCTTTAATTAATTTACTGGTAGATTAACTAAAGAAATGTTGAATTAGGTCCTCTCCTAAAACTAATTGTCCATGGGTTGGGGCCAGATTTTCAGCCCCGGGGCCCCGTGATGATACCCCGTCCATTAATGTTACACCGAGCCTTGGCATAAACTATGTTTTAAATAATAATATACCAATCACGTTGTTTTAGCGATCGTTAATGATATTTGAGGCCTGATGTTTTCATTTGAAGCCCGCATTTTATCATTTTAAGCCCGCTACATATCATTTGAGGCCCGAGCTTGCGAGTGACTCAAATGTTATGTGAGGGATTCAAATGATAAAAAAGGGCTTCAAATGAAAATTGAGGGACTCAAATTTCATTAACGCAGGCTAAAACAATGTGATTACTATTATTATTGATTTAAGAGGTACACACATTTGTCCACTTCGCCTTCATATACACGCCATTTTCTTCAAAATGAATAATACCTACTTTAAATTGACAATGTTTTGTTTGTACAATTGTATTAATGTTGCATTTCTTTAAAAAAAAACATTCGCGTAAAAAAGATAACAATGAATCTTACTTTGAACAAAATAACTAAGATATCAGATAAATTCATCGACGACTAGTCTTTTCCCCGATTGCAATGAGACTTGAGCACAATCATACTCATTTTGATATCGATTTCCCTTATACGGGTACTGGCATCTCATCAGCATATTGCATTGTTTTATCAATTATTGTTTTTTGAATTGTAATTGTTATTTAAAAGCATCAACCGCGTTCCTATGGCCTAGTGGTTAAAGTGCTTGACGGCGAAGTTTAATGTTTTGCAATCCAGGTTCGAATCCCATCGATGTTCCTTCTAAATTTTATATTTGTTTTATGTATTTTCAATTTTTTTGCCACTTGTTATTCAACTTAGAATAGCCATCTTTGATGTAACAGTTAATGTTTATCAAATATTAAATAATAATCAAGTGAAACGCCGTTGCAAATAAAAATAATAGCATTTATGGGGAAAACATATAATTTGAAACAAGCAAGCGGGCCGTTTCCATTTGAAACCCAATTTAGCGGGCTCAAATGTAACTTTCGGCCCGCTGTTTTCATTTGACGCCCGGAAACCATTAAAAAATGCCCTGTAAAACAGCGTTAATATACCACAGCGCTTCGCAAATCGATAATAATAAGAGTTTTTTGCAAGATCAGAATTGTGAATTAATTGAAAACACAGTTAACTCATAACACTGCATAAATATATGTTTAGATATGTCAAATGTGATTTTTTAAAATATGTTTGTTTATATTTGTATAATTTTGATCAATTTAAGAATCTTTTGTGTAGTTGAAAGTAAAGGTTACTAAAGACGACGGGGCCCCAGGGTCAAATATCGCCCCGGGGCTGAACTTTCATCGACGGGGCCCCGAAACTCGGGGCCCGGACCCATCCCTACCTAAAACGTTCCTTTTCATGTTCGATATTTTTGTTTGCAAATTAGTTAATTTCCAAGTTTAGTTTTAAGAAGAGCTGACTATTCTGCACCGACGAATCGTTTAAGTTCACGGGGGATCCAAGGTTACCGACCTTCTAGTTTACCCTGCTGTTTCCCTGATCTAAGTTTGATACTGGGTCAATCTTAAATGGAACTTTATTACACACCATAGCTATATTTATTTAACATTTTAGCGCCGATGGCGCGAGCCAAAATTTTAAAGAGAGGTTTGTAGTACGCTCGCTCTTGAATCAGGCGCGATTTTTTTTAGAATTTATAAATGTAACAAACAAATTCTTTGAAGAAATTCTCTGATTTTTTCCCGGAATTATAATGAAATTCCAAGATTTTTTTCCAATAAGGTCGATTTTCAGATTACGTCCCGACTATAATACATTGTCTTTATTAAAGTAAAATTGCAACATCAAGGGGACGCCAAATTCGTACGTAGCGTCGTAATGATGAGAATAATAGTACGTCGTTACAAAGGGTGATAATTGACGTCCTCCGGACGTCATGAAAAATTTGTCCTAAGGACGTCCTTTTATAGCACCGATGAAATGTCATATTTTTGACATCGTAGCGACGTCCTATTTGCGTTGCGGAAGTCGGGACGTAAACCTACGTGGTAAGGACGTCCTGGAGATTTTGTTTGCCGACCAGAATGTCACTCCATATCGAGAATTTAGGATTCAATTTAGGTTTAAAAAAACAAAAAAGATAGAAATAATACTAGACTTATATGGCATATATATGTATATATATTTATGTATATATATATATATACGTATCTTATGTGTTAATGTTTGTAATGTGTGCTTAGTTTCTTCAATTATGAAGTTGTAATCCTACACCTATACACTCAAATTATGTTTAAACATCATGCTGCAAAATGTTTCTTAATGATGTTTAAACATCATGCTGCAAAAAAACTATTAATTAGGTTTTTAAAAGTATAAAATATATTTACAAATGCTTTTAATTGTGCATTTTATGTTCGAATACATTGAAATAACATTGAGAATCATGTTTAGATATGATAATATGATAATAGTGTAAAATACAAAAGTTAAGAGCGTGGACGCTGAAATTATACTTGTTCTGGCGGCCATTTTGGATTTTCGATTTGTTCGCATTTCCGCCCGTTAGTTCGAATGGGACTTTTTTGGTAAAACAGGGATACCTCAGGATAACATAGCGGTAAAAATCTTTTCTGTTTGAATTTTGTCTTGGTCAACCTCGAGATCTGCTAGCCTATTAGGTAAAACGAGAAATGCGTGGCGAGGGATTTCAGTTGTATATTGTTGGGTCTTTTTCTGGTTTTACCCTTCTTATTTCAAATTCGACAAGTCCAAAGCAGTTCTTTTTGAGAATTCAAGTAAAAAATGGGCATGGTAAACATACACCATAAGTATACCATCAACCCACGCCGTTTTCTCTCAGCCAGACTGTATATGGAACAGCTTAGTAATTCAAATTGATTTAATCTAAGAAGTAAATAGAATCCGTTTAGAAACAAAAGTAGCAGGACTACAGCTGAGATATCCATCGACCCTTACGTTGCACCGGGAGAAACTTCAATTAGATTGGCAGAGTGAGGAGATGGATGTGATTCTTAATTCAATCTAATTTCTCGTCGTAACGCTTATTTGCCAACCTAAATATTCATACAGCTGCCTTGTTTGAGTCGGTTTGTTGAGTCGCGGTTTGTGTCTGTGCGTTTGTATGTGAGTACGAATGTACCGGTGCGTGTGTTATTGAAATAGCACCAGTCATCATTTAGAATAGAATAGAAGGAAAAAAAAACGTATCCATATACCCATCTAAAAGTTTGTAAACACTGGTATAATCGTTCAAAGGGGGCTTGTAGGGCATGCGAATTCGGTAATATGTTGATCTGTAATTTTAGTTGTAAAGCGCTTTGAGCAATTTGAATTGAAACACATTTTATTTTCAATAATGATTTAAAAGATAGATCGTCATATATTTAAGACTTCCATGCATTCAAACGTTATCTATTCCATTGAAAAGGACCCGTCACAGTAATTAATATTGCGGATAGAATTAATTACGAAAATAACCACAACAATGGGAGAGATATGGACATTAGCTTCAATCAAAATAATACGAAAGGGTTGGATTTCGTTCTGCTCATTGAATCCTTGATGATAAAGGAATTATTTACAGGCCCTTGATAAGGAAATCATATGAGCATATTTCAATTATTTATACACGTCAACTGGTACGTTTTAATGTTTAATCACCTGTTTATTGTGAGGGGTAAATGAGCTATTAGCACGACGACAGGTTTTTGTGTTTAATATTTCAGAAAACACTTGAAAAGATAATAGAGCCCGATGAAAATGAGAGAATGAATAAAGCAAAAACTAAAATATGCATTCAAAATAAAAAAAAAATAAAAAAACATCAAAGTGCATTAATACATATGTGTTTGTTTTCATTGCATTTCATTTTGAGCATCTAGTTGTTTTAAAAGGTTTGAAGCACCTATGTAAATATTCTAGATAAATACAAGATTTCAAAGAGCATGTTGTGCCATGTTTATGAAAAATTTGTTTGCATTTTTTTCTGAATCCAACATATATGAAATATATAAATGATATTGAAAGTAATGAATACACTTCGATTCAAAAACAATTCGATGCAATTAATTGTCATATTGTTTCTTTTAATTTCCCGATTTTAATCTACATGTATATTTACCACACGGTAATATCAAAGTCATGTTACGATTTCTGTTGTAATGTTAAGTTAGATGTATCCAAAATACCTATATGATCAACCAATACTAATCAGGCAGGGATTAAAAATGGGCAACCGAATTTATGTTATAACAAAACATACATTGGCCCCTTTCGGCTCTAACTATTTATAATATACCACTGGCGTCCCGTCGGTTCTTTTCTCTGTATATGTACCCGTTTTTTTCATGAACTACTGTTTAATTACTTTTTTGGCTATGATTTTGTCCCAAAAAAATCTAACAAATAAAACGCTCGAAAAAATATCATTTCTTTAAGAACACTTATTAATGTTGAAAAACAGTCGTGCGTTGCTGTAATAAGGTGCTAGAATTACATATGACTATGTATTTAAGCAGCGACAATAGTGTCGAAATGACGGGAAGATGTGAGGTGGGGGTAAGGGACATAATTGCATTGCAATATGCAGGCATCTAACCCCCCGTGTGTAGTGTCAGGTTTGATATCAAGGGACTGGTATATGGCACTCCCCTCTCGATCGTTTATGCGAAACCCTAAAAAGTAATAGGGTTCTTTGCATGAAAGAGCTTTTGGAGCATAATGTTGTTGATTTAAAATCATATAAGGTTTACATGATCGATATGAAATCAATATAAAATGAAAACAAAATATGAGTTTACGTTTGCTGTAAATGCATATGAAATTTAGCTGTCATTTTTGTATGTAAAGTATTCATTGAAGATAGTAAGAAATCTAAATATTGTTTTTGGTGAAATATGTTGCTTTATTGAGCTAAACCCTTTGACAGGACATTTTCTTTCAATATACAGTATATAATTAAGCAATGATTGAGCATATTTCTAATGAACTTAACTGAAATGAAATACACGATAGCATGTCATTTGCAATATTATAAAATTGCTTCCTCTATTTTATCATACATCTGTTTGTTTCAAAATTGTGATACATGCTTATTTGTAGCCTTTAGGTCAACTATAGACATATTCAAAATTGACATAGTTTGCGTGCAAAATTGTGAAAACGGAAGCCATAATTAGAGAAATTATCAATTGAACAAAGGTATATTGTTCGAAATGTAAAGTGTCACTTGAAATGTATTTTACTCAACGAATTTTTTTTAAAATTATTGACAAATTGACATTATGCAAATGTGACTAAATTCATTCCTTTTTGGATATATATAACAGTTTTGTTTTAAAACAATAAAATTGTAATGTTTCAGCTACAAATCGCAACTGCAATTATGCTTAGAAGTTTAATAGACCAACTAGATTACGCTATACTTTATATCGAAATATTGGTAATCTCTTAACATAATTCAACATTTTTCTCCATCTCTGACCCCGTAATATCCTGTCACACCCGGAGGAATGGAAGATGGTGTCAAGTTAACAGTAGAATTATAGCTACACATGAAACTGTCACATAAATTACAAACCTATTCGATGCCCAAACCCCATGTCTAGCAACAAAAATATAGAGCTTCCCGTCCGTTGAACATTATCTTAAAACAGACGGTTACTTATTTGTCTGTCACAACCCATTCCCGCGTTTCCTTTTCCACTCTCATTTGCATTCTGCTGCAGTCAATAATTTGGAGATTTTTTACTTTTTGTTGCGGCCTAAAAACTTCATAATTTATATGATCAGTGACCCCATAGGGATGATCCCTCTTGCTCCGATCTTACTGCGGTTGAATTGCCACGAACAAACTACGAATTGATCTTTATCTCCCATTTGTCTCATAGATAGGGGATCGTAGTTAATACCATTGGCTTCTTTGATTCCTTACGCTGCGGCGCGAGACCGTAATTCTTAGTTGGGGATTCCCCTGTCGATTTTCAGTCACTTCTTGCTAAAGAAACGGCGAGTGACAAATGTGCACATTAGTGCGGGTGGTGGAAAAAAGTAAATGGGCAGGTCAATTGGGATCAAACCCGCTTTAACGTATTGGGGGAGTCTGCGCCCAAGGCGTCGCTGCAGTAAAAAGAGATGCCACATAAGATGAGTAGATGTAATATCCAGATACTGATAACCTTTTCTTTCTCGTTCTGATCTGTTGACCTCTTCATTGGAAAGGAATCGATTCATTGATCTACTAAGACTCCGAGCAAGAAACGTTAATGGCATTTCCCGAGGTTTTTTTTTTCTTCCCTTAATTTGACAAGATGATATTCCTTAAAGTAAAATGCTATTGTTTATGACATATGGGATTGGGTTATCAATTTTGATTTGGGGCCTATGTTTGGTTGTATAGATAGAATTGAGCAGCATCACACATATTTATGCGGAAAACCAATGATTTTCCTGAATGGTTTGGTAACCGCACTATTGGAGTTGTCATTCAAAAGTGGACATTAGTAAATTAACTGCTCAAGTACATGCTAAAAAAGACTATTTTCAGATCATAATTACATTATTTATCTTGTATCATGCATGATTATTCAATATCGAAGAGAAAATGATCTGACATTTACAACAACAAAACATAAATTCTCGTAAGCAATAAATCACCATTGAAAAAAAACTCGTTAAGGGGGGCCAATAAGCGATAATGTTTCACCAAGATTAACTCACTTAATCTGATTACCAAAATAATCTTAACAATGATTAACAGTTTGCTAAGATAACTAAGTGATTTCGTAGTTATGTTCTTAAATCACTACTTGCTTTGATAGCAATCTAAAGGACAGATTATTGCTAAACTAACAAAAAAACGCCCATGCAGTGAAAAGTCCCCTAAGATTCGCATGGTCATCACACCATTAATAAGACAATCATGTCATATTTTGGCCATACCCAACTGCGACTCTTAATTCCTGCGCCAAAAAGAGAAAAGGCGCATACAAAATGACATCGCAAACTGTGGACATAAATTAGCCCATGACCCCCATTGGGGTTGGAGAGGGTTTTTGGGATTTTTTATTTTAGTCAAAAGGCCCTTGACAGGTGTTGGAAAGAAAACGATGTAACCCATTGAAATATGGCGAAGTGGGGAATCGCGCTTAAAAATTGCAGCCACTTTTTGGGACAGCGCCGAAATTACCCCCACTGGGGGTTTTAAAAGGAGACACGAACATAAGGAGAAAAAAGACAGCGTTAAGTGGTTAAATATATAAGATCTAGTTAGCGCAGAGGTTACAGAGGCTAATGAACATAATGATGAAAACCTCTAGGAATCTTAAAGGAAGCGAATTATATAAACAAATTTATTGTGACACAAGGGTGGAAAATCCTCAAATTTATGTGACTACTTTATTGAGATGCAGGTGATATGTTCTTAAAATCATCTACTTATCAGTAAATTTAATGCATACTTCACCACTGATACTGTACATGTATTTGATGTGATTTACTAAAAGTAATTTCACTTTTTTAAATTTCCATTTCTTTTAAGTATCATCAGTAAAATCACCAACAGCATCAACCCATTTTTGTCCGTTTGCCGTGAGTTTTAATTTATCATACACGATAAGATGGCTAGCAGGATGAGGTGACGCTTTGACGTTTAATGTGTTATAACGAACATATTTTTGCAGTAATAGAGGACAAGTTTCCTTTCTCGTAAGTAAAAGAAGGGTGTCCGTACCGTGGCTTGTCGCAAACAGAGGGATTTTGATATTTCAAATTTAAGACTTCGACCTTTCCAGTTTCACGCACCAGTATCTGGCATTCTTATTCAAAACCAGAATAATTAGACTAACCTAGAAATTGTTTACAGCCCACCCAAAGCAGCTAGAGCAGCAAACAAACCAGAATAAAAAAGAGGCACAAGAGGAAACACTCTAAAAAACAGGGCCAATGATTGAGTAAAGTTTATTTTTCATTAGTGTCGCCCGGAGCCTTCCCATCCGAGAGAGCTCTTGGAATAATAATACTGAGCGTCTTTCGGGGCTGCAGCCAAGAGTTTATCTTGTTAATCTGGCAAATACACGAAGAAAAAATGAAGGGAGAAGGGGAAATACGAGAGAACCAGACCAGTATGGTCTGGTTCTCTCGTACCCCCCCCCATCCCCTCCCCCTCCCCCCTCCCCCCCTCCCCCCGGGGGGGGGGGGGCGGGGGGGCGGGGGGGCGTTTTAGGG
>LQRL01092285.1:9122-22749 GCA_001703475.1 Hydroides elegans | reverse complement strand
AATTTTTTTTTTTTTTTTTTTTTTTTTTTTTTTTTTTTTTTGTTTCATTGTATTCACAAGAAGAAGACCGATTGCGAACAACAACAGGTTTCAGTAGTTGGTCAATGATAAATGACTTTTGAATATATTTGAGGTCATTGACATGTTTGTTTCCTGGGGAATAACCACCGAAATATACAAAATTATTTGGAATAACTACCAAAATAAGCAAATTTACTGTTCAATCTAGAGCGCGTTTTGTGCGTAATCACGTCTCCTTCTCTTGAAAATTCACGCTCTTAGAGAATAGGATTGCGTTTTTGTGGCTCTTATTTTATATGAAAACGCACTATAATTAAGACGTTGAGGGTTAGATGCATTGAAAAAAAAAATGCTATTTGTCGCTTGTGCCTTCGGTGCTCCATTATTTTAGAAATTATTTTTATATTTATGAAACGAATGAAAGCCTCGTTCTGCCAAAAATGAGTTCATATTTTGAAGCCCCTAAATTTAATCAAATATTGAACAATACAGGTCATCCATTGTCGTTTCAGTGCAAGTTTTGATAGTTCATTCAGCTTGAAAAATTAAAAAAATATTCCTCTTTCTTTATTTCAGGCATGCGGGCCTCCTTCCTACCAAAATATTGTCCCTCTTCCGGTTTTGCCTTCGGCGCTCACATAATTTAGACGAATGAATGACTCGTTGTGCGGAAAAATGAGTTCGTTTTTTTAAAGCCCATAAAATTTAGTCAAATATTGAACAGTTATTGTTGGTTTCTGTGCAAGGTTCCATAAAATACAAAAAAATCTACACATTTCTGTTTTTCAGGCATGCGGGCTCCCTTCCTACCTCAAAGTGTCTCTCTTCCGGTTTTGCGGCGGCGAAAAACACAATCACGTGACCTTGCAGCAGGTGCTCGCCTCTTGGAAAAAGTAGGTCAAGGTCAAATAACATAATTAAAACAAAACTTAAAATATGATATTTATTTATGGATAAATATATCGATATTCAAGTCTATTTTGTATGAGGCTCACTTTTTGGAAAATGTAGGTCATGGATAACTCGAACAAAAAACAGCACAACATGTTTCTTTGAACTTTGAAAATGAGATTTTGCGGTGGCGAAAAACACAATCATGTGACCTTGCAGCAGGTGCTCGCCTCCTGGAAAAAGTAGGTCAAGGTCAAATTACATAATTAAAACAAAACTTTAAAAAAAAATATTTATGAATAAATATATCGGTATTCAAGTCTTATTTTGTGTGGGGCTGACTTGGAAAATGTAGGTCATTGATAACTCGAAGAACAAGAAACAAACACAACATGTAGATTTGAACTTTGAAAAAAGAGATTTTGCGGCGGCGAAAACACAATCACGTGACCTTGCAGCAGGTGCTCGCCTCCTGGAAAAAGTAGGTCACTGTCAACTTGTATACTTATGTTTTTACGGGGGAAGGGGGTTGTGATGAAAAAAAGACCCAACATATTCCCAATCGAGTATAAGCAATATTTCAAGGTAGGGATTTCTACAAAGGGGGCTTACAATATCGCTTATATTTCGCCATATCCATGTTTCCTTGTGCACTGAAAAACACAAATGCAAAAAGGATAACCACATTGATGCCTTTGAAGCATAATACGTGAATTTATGGGTTTTGGCATCGGTTGCTGTATATCTCGATAACTGCGCTTTTAAGGCGTGCCAGAAAATTGACCTTAAACCCTGGATGGTACACCTCATAAGTGTATGCCTCCGCTTTCGTATCAAAGGATGGATTTTTTTCAATTTTGGGCTAGTTAAGTAATAGCAAAATATTCTTATGCATAAGTATTGATTTTTTTAAAAAAGCTTTCTTTACATATCACTTTAATTAAATTGTTTAAAGTGCCCATAAGCGCACAAATGTGCCGATATTAACTGGTTATTGTCAAATCAGACATTAGCGTTCGTATGTTCAAACCTTTTTTCATCTGAGTATAAGGGGTTAATTTTCAGAATTGTTCACAAATCACACAGTTTATAGCGTAATGTTCCTGTCTATCAAAGCGTTCTAAATTTGTCTCATCTTCATGTAAGGCGAAATATCTAATCATTCGATGTATACATTTCTCAAAATATACCGAATAGAAACAAGCATAGGCGTTTTTAGAGTCCTGATCGCAGCACAGACCTGATCTTTCACCTATAGGAAATAGTATACTCTGCTTATCAACACCTTGATATATGTTATGCTACGATCCACTAATCTGTTGCAATGAGCAGACTTCTATCAATCAATTTAGCCGTGGATAGGTTGGGGAAAAAATCCCTGGCACGTTTGTAGTTTGCTGTAGAAATACAAAATGAATACCGATAGTGTATCGCGGGTCTTCTATAGTTTAAATGATGAGCAACCAAAAATTAACAAAACAGAAAAAGAATTCGACAAAGTAAAGTAAAAGTAGAGTAGTATTATATATATGATTGAGTTGAAAGCATATCCTAAACATAGGCAAAAAAAATGTGTTAAGTTTAACTTTAGGTTTTGGGTTATGATATAAGTCTGCATGGCAACTTAAGTTGAAGAAATCCATGTGGGTTTCATAAGATAAGTACAAAAAATCCAAAAAAAAGCTCCAACAAAATTATTAACATATTTTCATGAAATCGATAGCTTGTCTCATCCTTTTATCGACTATCTTGTATTTCACTCGCGCAAAAAAAGCCACACACATATTTCGGCTCTTAGGTATGCGGGTGCAAAGAAAAGTTTGTAGTTTTACAGCTTATGTAGGTGAAATCAAGAAAAATCAACATTTCTGATATTCGATCTGATGTTCACCTCTGGCCCCGCTGTTGAGAAGATTCATATAAAGTTGCGGATTCCGTGCATCAAAGCCTCTGTTCAGTAAAGAATCATTATGCATGTAGATTTGTAATATATCCCACATATCTCTTAGTCTATAACCATCTCCAATGTAACGCCTTTCAATTTTAATTTGACCTTCATCCCTATAAAATTGACATCTAACAGTAAAACATGAGTTTAGTTAGTATTCAGTGAGCTAGCACTTTAAGCACATAATCCTTGTTTTCTGTGAGCGTTTGCCGTCAGATAAGGCTATTTCTGGTATTCAAGCGCAGGAAGATTTTCTCAGAGTGAGAAATAAGCAATGGATCTTACAGGAAAAAACAAATCGGATTGATGAATTCATGTAGAAATAAAAATTTATAGACAATCTTCATTTATTTTTAAGGGAAAATAACATTAACACATGTTTTTTCTGTGTTGTGTTCCTAGGTTCAATGAAAACCAAATCATTTCCCTGTAAAAAAAAAAACCAAATGGAAAAATGTTTTCTGTCCTTTGTTTTACGTATGTTTACCTATCGAAGGTTCTTTGTTATTTGGCTGGAAAAGGTTAGGAAGTTGATTTAATTTTTTTTATACTTTTTGTAGATAGAACTCAAAAAGAAATATTTTTAACAGTGTATCAAAGTCTGCTGAACCGTTGTTTAACCTTTCGATAGAATGATAAATATGAATATGAAAAATGCATATGCGTGGTCTTGATACCAATATGGCAGGTCAATCGTGCACTAAATGAATTGTTGCCAATCTAATCTAACTTCTTGACTGGTATTTCATTTCAGTCGTTCTTATTAACCTAAAGGAAGGCGATTTGTATTATGTTGCCTTTTGTTCTCTTAACTCTAGATTCGCCAAAATTCGGCATTTCATCTGAATCAAAGGAAGTTCATTTTAAAACGAAATATAAATGTACATTTAGTTAGGCATCTATTTTCCAACTGAAATGAACAAAGCAAACCATGTGCTCAAAATATTTCGAACGCTAAAATATCAGAATCCATGATTCTTCATTTTTTTTTTTTTTTTTTGCAGACTAAGTCAGAGTTGCCATGACATCAATGCCAAGTTCCTGCGATTGGTCGCTAAGGCCGGACATCACTACCTGGAAGAGGATGACTTCATTCCCCTAGTCACGGTTAGTCAATTTCATGCCCCCCTAGTCACGGTTAAGTGCATGTAGATCTGCATTAGAAATCGCCACGTTTTTTGTCATTTCTGTGTATAAAACACCCAGATCAGTTTATACATTGATCTGTTTGAAAAACGATATTGTAGATACATTTTATTTAACAAATTTGTGGTTAGCATTTCAATATCAACAGGCATTTGTTTTATTTAGTTCAAATGAGTAACAAATTAATGTAAATATCTTACCATATACATGTAGATGGTCTTGGGCATAAAGATAGTTTCATGTTAAAATCATCTTTTAGGCTATACATCAGTAATAAATTGAATCAAATAAACCTGTAAATATCTATGCATTACTTATAATCATATTCGTTTTTAGAATTCACATTAGATTTTATAGAATCAAATTTCTGTCTATTTTTTCAGGACGTGGTAGAATCTCACCCTGGTCTCACGTTCCTTCAGGACGCGCCGGAATTCCACTCTCGATATATACAAACTGTAAGGTTTTATTTGATTTTCAATTTCTCATTAAAATATTTGTAACTGTTTTGTGCTTGTTCTATAAATTGTGTTTTTATGTGATTTGTTCCTAAATTTAGTTTTCAACTAAGCGTCTATTATGTAATAGTGGATTAGAAATGCTTCTTCGTGTGTATCCCCTTAAATATGTGTTATGAACATTTCTTTAAAAAAAAAACATTTTTTGCTTGTTATATAAGATTTTTTCATACGAGTTGTTCAGATATTTGGTTTTCTACTGAGTGCAAAAAAAGTGGAATGAGGAATTTTTCAACGTCACGAATTCGTTAATTTCTGAAGAAAAAATAAGCGATAAATATTCTGACTAGCTTTAAAAAAAATAACACGTTTGTATAAAAACTTATATTTAATGTAATAACAACAGGCAAAACAACAACAAAATAGCGCAATTCGATCTACAAGTCAATTGAACGCCTATTTTGATTCGATTACAGGTGATCTCTAGGATATTTTACTGTGTAAATAGATCGTGGACAGGCCGCATCACGACGGCTGAACTTAGGCGTAGTAATCTTTTACAAGTAAGTGTATCTTTCCCTATTGTTGATGAACTATTATGAATATGTCAACACTAAATTGGTTACCTGTCATTTCCAATCGTGTATTTGAAAGTGTTAATTTCAGGCAAAGAATTTGGAATGCAGATTGTGAATTTATTATTGTCCTTTTTGTCACGACTAAACAGCAGAGTTCTTTCCAACATTGTTGTGTAATTTACCTATTTATATCAAATATTTAGAACTATATTTTGTCGTTTTCTTTGCGCGCAGACAATAAAACTCTTAGAAGAGGAAGAATACCTAAACCAAATCACGGATTTCTTTTCCTACGAGCATTTGTACTTGATTAACTTTCAAACCAATAATAACAAGTATATTTTGTCTTTTATTTTACGCGCAGACGATAAAACTCGTAGAGGAGGAAGATGGCATAAACCAGATCATGGACTTTTTTTCCTACGAGTATTTCTTAGTTATAAATTGTCTTCGAATTCAATATTTGAAACTATATTTTGCCTTTTATTTAACGCGCAGACGATAAAACTCTTAGAGGAGGAAGAAGACATAAATCAAATCACGGACTTCTTTTCCTACGAACATTTCTACGTGATTTACTGCAAGTTCTGGGAACTCGACAAAGACCATGATTTGTTTATATCGCGAGAAGATATGGCCAGGCATAATGAACATGGTGCGTAGCGCAATATATAGATATATCCATAGAATACGGACATACATTATTTGGAAATCGTTTGTGACGTGACACACCTACTGACTCCATTTCTAATGGGTCACTCATATGTAAATGACGCAAGTAGCATATATTAGATAATGCATGACCATCTTAATATAAAACACAGATAAGAAATAAAGGCTAGATCATGTTGGACTGATTGTATCTGGATGATTAAAATATGAAATGAAATCAAATGTATTGCTCATTTACGCTATGATTCATAATTATTCACATTACTGTCTTCTCTTCTTTTTTTCTAGCGATCTCAAGTAAAATGATCGACAGAATATTTTCCGGAGCCGTAACGCGGTAAGTTGGTTTAAGATATTTATCGTTAGTAGAAAAGATATTATGATACATTAGTTATTCCATTATATTATAATATAATTCATCTTGAAAAATCCTCGTAATTCCAGTTTAATCTAGTTTGATAATTAGTTTTATATTACAATTTGCTTGCCACAGGATTTTGCGCGCAACTCTTTAAATAGTATAAGGCATATTCCTCATTTAAATGTTTATGTTGATTACGTTTCTTCCCGAATATTTTATTGAAATCTTCTGTTCTAAGTTAATACAAAATTTTCATTTGATAATCCATTAACAGTAACCTGAAGGACGGCAAGTTCATGAGCTACAAGGACTTTGTGTGGTTTCTAATCTCAGAGGAAGATAAGCGACAGCCAACCGCCATTGAATACTGGTTCCGGTAAGAATACACTCGAAATTTTAAAATAAAACTTTTGAATGTTTGGTATCAAAGAAATGGTATCAAGAATGATATGAAAAATAAGTTTCACAGCTTTGAATAAGATTGCCTTACATGTTTAAAACAATTTCTTTCAACTTTACAGCTATTGAATATATACGACTTTAAGTAGCATAGTCACATTACAAACAAAAACAATAATTTGAAAACCCGTTCAACATAAGTAAGTATATTTTGCCTGGATTCCGGCCATTATTCGCTTAAAAAATCACTTTGTATTTATCTGGAAATAAGTCTATAAGCTCGACGTTGTTCTTTTTCAGATGCATGGACCTGAACGGTGATGGTGTCATATCCATGTACGAAATGGAATATTTCTACCGGGAGCAAGTCGAAAAGATGGAACAGCTGGGCATTGAAACGCTGCCTTTTGAAGACACTTTGTGTCAGGTAAGGAGATGACACTGTTTGAAAACCAGTCCTGCTGGTGATTATTTCGGTGCTTAATATTTTTCAACAAAATCAAAAGAGACTGTTAAGATAAATTTATATCGGTTCAAAATATTGTTGGGGCTGAAAATGTCTAAATAACGGAAACCCAATGAAAAATGTTTCGAACGCAGTAGCGATTTTTATCAAAAGACGTCTTCAACGACATTTAACTGTTTTACATGAACATTGTTTAATGATAAATCTCCAAAGTTGTTAAGGTATTTATCATATTTTTGACCGTTCTCGACTTTGCAGATGCTAGACATGATCAAGCCTCAGTCGCTAGAATTTGTGACTCTGCGAGACTTGAAAAACTGCAAACTGACGCCCATTTTCTTCCGAACTTTATAGAATCTCCTGGGGTTTTAACCGGTTTTTCTATGTTTAATTTCCCTTTTCTTCTGCACAGATGCTTGATATGATCAAACCTCAATCGTTGGAATTCGTGACTCTGCGAGACTTGAAAAACTGCAAACTGACGCCCATTTTCTTCGACACTTTCTTCAACCTCGACAAGTACTTGGAGCACGAACAGAAGGATCCCTTCGCTAACCAGAGGGTATGTAATAGATGTAAATATCAATATTTAGAGAAAGAAAATAGAGGACTTTGTCACTCCTGCAAGTCTCGAAGTCTTAGCTTAGAAGCATACCGTTCATCTTTAATCTATTGGTCCCGGATTCGATTCCAACCTATTGTGGTTCCCTTTACCTAAAGCAGTACCTACATCGCTAGCTTCAGTTACTCCCTGTAACGTTTTATGGGTCGAATCATGCAATCAATAAAAAGACGTATGAATGATAGAATTGTGGGACTTGATGTGAATTGTATAGCCCCGTGGATAAAATGCATAGCCTATATCATTATCAAATAACTTTTGCTTTTCCATTTAACCTTGACTTTGACCTCTGGGCTTTTTTCTTTTGTAGGATTTAGACCGCGATGAGCCAGAGCCGAGCGACTGGGAGAAGTACGGAACTGAAGAATTTTGTAATATCGCACATTAGATTATTGAACTATACATGTAGTTACTTTTAAACATGACCTTGACTTTGACCTTGACTTTATTTTCAGGATTTTGACAGCGATGAGCCGGAGCCGAGTGACTGGGAGAAATACGCTGCGGAAGAATATGAATCGCTAATGACCTTGACTTTTGAAATATCATTGACTTTGACCTTTTCTTTTGTAGGATTTGGATAGCGATGAGCCGGAGCCGAGTGACTGGGAGAAATACGCTGCGGAAGAATATGAATCGCTGATGACCTTGACTTTTGAAATATCATTGACTTTGACCTTTTCTTTTGTAGGATTTGGATAGCGATGAGCCGGAGCCGAGTGACTGGGAGAAATACGCTGCGGAAGAATATGAATCGCTGATGACCTTGACTTTTGAAATATCATTGACTTTGACCTTTTCTTTTGTAGGATTTGGACAGTGATGAGCCAGAGCCGAGTGACTGGGAGAAGTACGCTGCCGAAGAATATGAGTTGTTGGTGGCAGAGGAGGGGGTCAACGAAGAAATGTAAGGACATAAAGTCATTTTGAGATTTCACAATAAATTGCAGAGGTATTCAATAAAATAATAACTTAATCAATATTTACAATTTGAAATTATTAGGTCAATTGTTATTTGTATATGAATGACAAAAATCGTCTTTAAAATTTCAAAGTTCAGGTTTACGCGTTGTAAATGGAAGCTACATTATTGAGATCCTACAAATATATATATATTGAAATAAAAATATTGAGAAACTGATTAACTTAGCAATTGATCAATTGATTGTTTCCAGTGTCTATGAGGACGATTTCGAGGCTGATGATGACGTCACGACACCAACCACGCCCACAAAGAATTTAATTGACGGCTCAACAGGGGGCCAATCAAAACAGTCGAAACAAGGAAGACCCAAAGCGCCCTCACCTGAAGAAGATATTTATGATTTCTCAACGAAAGACTTGGGATACTGAGCTATAATGTTTATGCTTTATTTTTGCCAACTCATATTTGATTCACCTTTTTGCTTGAATTGACTTTGAATCATTGTTCTATGAGACAATTGGACAAAGCGGCTTCTTTATGGGCGTAACAATATTCTAAATATTATATATATTTATATTCCTAGCAATATAAGATTCACTCCCCACTTTTGAAGTTTTCATATTTCGCATTATCCTTTATGATTCACTCAAATCATACCAAATATTGAATGTAGAATGACTTTCGATCGAAACAAATAATTTCAGCTTAAACTTTTTTAATATGTTTCCACTGTATGATTGATCCAGTTGTAACGGGTAAAATACATGTCGATTTAGTCCATTATGCAAAAATAACATGTGTTATATTGAAATGTGTATTTATCAGTGAAGGACGTGCCCGTTTTTCCGGACGTCTCGGGATATAGGGGCATCCTATAAATCCGAACGTTCGGGCAAAGTGGAGACCTTTGCGACTCTTTATGTTGGTTGAAAGATTTTATTTTGCTGTGATGCTTTTTGCGGTCACCAAAAATGTATTGTTTGTTTTGGAATAGTTTAGCGCTATTTATTTAGATGATTGTTACAACTGATAGATTAATTCGTATTTCGAAAAAAAAGTGTGCCTTTTAATGAAGTTACTTAGTATGTTACATATAATCAACATGAGGGTAATTCTTTGACCGTTTACTTTAATCGCGTTATATATGTTTAGGAAACATATCGTATAGAAATAAGTGTGATCCTTTTTAATGGGAAAAACGTAGAATTGTATAAGCATATTGAAAATAATATAACTATGCACGGTTGATGTGATTTTGGGCGTTTTGAACACCGTGAGCTTTGGGTTATTTTTAGAAAAGAAGTGATTTCCTTAAGAACTTTAAACCATCTACAGAATAATAATGGTTTCTTTCTTTGTTAAAGTATGGTTAGACCAAGAAAATGCAATAATATGAAGGCTGTGGACTTATAGAAAGTTAGGAAATGTTCAAGGTCTCATCTATCGGTAATTAAGTTTAATTGAAATGCGCTCTGCATATTTTGCGAAATGATGCTCGATTCCCCACTAGCTCATCTCCCAATCAATCAAATAAATTTAGGAAATAGACTAAAATTTATATAAACGAAGCACCAACATTTTCTGCTTTTTGAGCTACAAAATCTCAGTAATATGACCTCACGCGGCGTTTAATCGTTAATGTCATCAACTGTGAATCTCACTTTCTTGTCAGCTTTTCTTGCACGGGTAAAGATCAGTAACTTTATTTCAAAATAATTGTAACCATATGCACCTTAAGAATTATCCGGTGAAAAATATCTTCCACTTTTTATCAACGATTTTTGTTGTGCAAATTGTAACCCCATGCATCATTTCAACTTCTATATTTTTCATCACCAGAAAGATTTTAAACGTTATGTTGAGATGAACATTTTCCCATTATCGAAAGGAGGTTTGATTAGGTCAGTCTATTCGCAAAATTATTCGTCTTGTCTGTATTGATCTTAATATTAATATGTGGATTATAACATCTTCAAAAAAAAATAACGCTCTGAAGGGTGTTTGGGTCTATAACTTTTTAATGCGTTGACTTTTCAATATGAAACTTTCACATAATTAGCTTCAATCATTCTTAATTTACAACATGTAATTATCTTAAAATTTACAATATCAGCAACATCACAATATAACGTGTTCAATGACGGGTGACAAAACATTTTTCACATAGAGGCTTTATGTGTATCAAAAGCATCATATGTGCATTATGTGAGTCAAATTTGTTTATTGGCTTGTGTATTAAGTTAAATGAAAATAATCAACTGCAACTTATTTTTATTTAAGAAAGTTGTATGCCCCTCACAATGTCGATAAGCTTTTCCCCAAAGAATCATTGAGTTCTCTCAACGATAACTATGGTAGGGTCCCTTTTTATTGAAAATTGTACCACAATTTTAATTTTTTAAAAAAAAAACAAGGGTTAAAGAAGATAAACGTGATATGTGATTCAATGGGAAAGTTAAAGTTACCTAAATTAATCAATAGACCTTACCTTTGCCTAACTCAATGCACAAACGGGTTATACCAAGCATACAGATTAAGACTCACACTAAGGTCTTGGTACGTAAAAATCGGTAGTTGCAATTTTCACTTTTTTTTAATTGTTGGGAATCGCAAGGATCGATTTGATTATTCCTTAAAAACCAACAATGAAAACAGTGAAAAGCGCGACCAACTTGAGATGTCATATCGCTTATTTTATGCAATAGAGGCATAATGTGAATTTGTTTTTGTCACCCTACATCGAACATCGTTATATTGTGATGCGAATGAGATATTAAATATCAAGATGATTACACTTTCTGAATACAGAACGATTGATGTTGTTTGTGTGAAAATTTCATTTCAAAAAGTCTACTCATTAAAAAGTTATGGACCCAAACATCCCCCAGAGCGTTATTTTTTTTGAACACGTTATATATATATATATCAATTCTATATGGTGCTCTTTTTGCTTCTATGCACTTATTAAATATAATGTTTTAAGCATTTTGCTTCGAAATTTAAATCGTTTGTAAAATAATTTTTCTAATATTATTATCTTGAATGTTAACATTATACGTTGTAAATTATGGTGCTTACAAGTTAATGGTTTGAGAAATCCAAATATATTTATTTCCATGTTACGGTAACACGAGGACAATGAATTGATGATTTGATTGATAGGGTAACTTATAGCCCCCCGAACACAACATAATTGTTTTTATCCGAATTTAGTTTATAATCAATTTCATAATGAAGTGTAATTTGAAAAAAGGTTGAAATCTGTTTCTTGTTTCGTATCTGATTTAGCTTACCGGTATATGCAAGTCGATTTATTGCTGTCGCATTTAAAAGCCTCATTTAAATCATGTTTAAGCGTTGTTTACATACAAATAGAATCTATAACCCTGATTTTTTTGTGATCAAAACATGTTTTAGAATTCTATTTGGTCAGGATAGGTAGGTTGATTAAAACAAGCTGGGGTTTCTTTGTGAATTTGTTTTTAGTTCCGCAAAGTTTAACTGGACCCATATTCTCCGCTCTACTTAAGCTTAACCTTAAAACCAATGTAAAAGGATGGGGAAAACTGTAAGTTTAAGGTTAAGGTTATAGCGGAGAATATGGGTCCTGTTCTTGGATCTAATTTGATGCCGAGTTTAACGAGCTAAACAATGCACATTATGTATTATGTGTTATAGGTTATGCCTTATAAATAATGTATCGAAACAGTTAAATTGTATAAGATAAAAATAAAGTTATTATAACTTTCTAATAGGTTTTTGTTTCTACATTGTATTATATAATTACTTTCATAAGTTTTGCATATCTGTAAATTGAAAATAAATTATTTGAGAAGAAAACTACATATAAGTATCATAGCATTGTTGCCTATAAAAATGATTTCAATAAAATTATGAAAACCATTTTAGATTGTTTTTGACGTATTGCCTCATTCCATTAACGTTATGTCATGAGGAAAAAATTTATCAGTTTGAGTCGTGATTCTTTAAATCTTTATGTAGTTTAGCCTGAATTAACATAATAAATGTTTATATCTTGCGATTGCAAAGTCTACATGAGATGGAAAGTCATTTCAGTTAACGCTAACTTTCAACGCCCATTCATGTGATGAATATACCGATGCTCAAATCTATTTAAGAATGCGATGTATTTGGGCTGCGTCATTGCTCAGCTTTTCTTTGTGTGCTGTATTTATAAAACATTGTCAACTTCGTTAAACTATGAGCCAGTGCTTCTCCGGGGGAAAAGAATCTATGTTTATTCCTTGACTTGTTGAATGCATCTGTGAAGGCTCAGATATAGTACACATTCTTAAATTGATTGAATTAAAGGAATATTTAAGCGATAAATTAACCATAAAACGAAATCAAACTACTGGTTTAGACTCACATTATCACTTTTATTCACTCTTCTCACAATCACATGAATAAACGACAGCAAAACCGCTAAAATGCAACAGAAATTGTCCGGAGCGTAGAAGTGGAACTTTGAGATATTTTATACGCTTTTTAATTATAAATACTTTGAAAGTAATAAAATGCCAATAAATTGATGATCGAATAAGTATATTTATTCAAGTTTTGGTGGCATTTTTGAACACGTTCCACAATAGAAGACTAAGGTCTATTGTTTTAAACTGACAAAGAACTTTTTTTACAATTTCTTCATATTAAAATTCATGTTTAATACTTGGTGCGTCAACATAAGTTTACATCAGATAACCAATTTGTTTTATCGTATCACGAAATACTCTTGTAAATGTCTAATTAGAATATATAAATCCGGACTCAATTGATTTAGTTTCTATATTTTTACCTTAAGAGATTGAAGACAAAATAATACCGCTTCTCAAATCATGTAGCCAAATAGGTAATAAGTCATTTTGCATTGGTAATATAACTTTTGAGGAGAAATATGAAATAACACGAAATAATACCTTTTCATATCACGTAGCCAAATAATACGCCATTTTGCATTTTTGTTACGCGACTGTTTGTTTGTGAGTAATCAAACTGCAGAAAAGTAAACACCAAAGGGTAGATTTTATAATCTGTACAATTCTCTATGCGATAAGCTTCTAAGTAAATGCATTTTGTAATGCAAAATCATACAACAATATTAATATATCTATTACGTTTA
>LQRL01092276.1:1568-16064 GCA_001703475.1 Hydroides elegans | reverse complement strand
GGGGGGGGGGGGGGGGGGGTACCGTCGTTATGCGTTATTATTACGTCGATCAAACCTGCACAGAAAAAAAATAACCTATGTATTATAGGTATTAATATGCCCAACTCAATCGGTGAAGTCTGCGTGCAATGAGTCTCCCGAAAAAAATTGTAGATCTATCTAAAATTGGCATAAAAAATACTTTTTGATCTCTAGCCTTTGTATCCGTCATTTACTAAGCAACCACGAAATTACTTAATATCGAATTCATTAGTGAGTTAGACTGTTTCTTAACGTCTATCACCCTTGATCGAAGTCTTGCGTTGGATCGAAGTGAGCATTGGGTTTGAATATGTTTCCAATACATCACAATTGTTAGATCCAACTAACTGTCCAAAGCTCACCCTCTATCTAGATTCTTTGCGATCATAGTTTGCATAGGATTACCAGGTTGCTAGTTTTAAGATGCAGACGAGCAAAACACATATTTCAGAAAGGCGTATTATAAAATATGCGCAAGATTTTCGGAAAGTTATGATATTTCAGAGGCTGGTCATGAAGTGAGATATCAAGAACTCTGAAGAGCATGTATGTAAATCATTCATTATATCGACTATTTTAAGACACAACAGTCAACGTAGATCCAGATTGAATATTATTCAAGCGGAATGAAAGAGAAAACAAAGTATCTAGCTCCATCTTTTAAAAAAAATAACTTCGACCAAAACACATTTTGTAGCACCTTTATACTCTTCATAATGCATCTTTGTTCATTCATTCCCTTCGATTATTGACAGATATGTAGAAAAGTTAAGATTTAGAATCAGTCAACTTATATATATATAAGTATGATCGCAACAAAAAAAGACTCGAAAGAAGGACAGAAGTATTAAGAAAGCGTGATAAGCAAAATGAAAGGTAGCACCACATATCTAACCGCATCTTTCAGCAAAAATAAACCTCCATCTAATCATTTTAAATCACCTTTATGCTCTTCATAATGCATCATCGTTCTTTTGGATTATTAATAGAGATGTCAGATTCTATGCAACTCGGCGTGAACAGACAAAGTAGACATCTGAAGGGGAATTGAGAATCCATAAAAAGTAGCGGAAACATAAACGGAAAAGACTTCACAAAAAGAGAGGAAAAAAGACAAAACGAGTCCGGATAATCAGTGATCAAAAGAGCGAGACATGAAAAGGGGTCACGTGCACACTGATGCTAATTTAAAAATACTTCAACACCCGTTTTAAAGTGTTGGCTACAAAATGGTATCTTTTGAGGGTTATATATTATATTCGTATAGTTAAGGACGTTGGCCTCTAGCGTCTAGATTGACGTTAAATCAATACGTTGCTTTGTGCATTTAATGACACGCAATTCTAATTCATTCTTTGCGTTCATCGTTTAGGGAGTTTCATCGTTTATGTGTTTCCCGTTAAGGGGTTGTGTTTATGTTTTCATACTTTGTTGTTTATGCGTTTAGCATCAATCGCCTAGAGTTTATGGGTTATGCGTTTGTCATGATAGACAAGAAATGCGCGCGTCTGTACACATATACATTTATCATCCAATCCAATTTATCAGCTGGATAATATTAGACTAGTTATCATCATAATCACATGCAACCTCAATCGACCTGTGGCCTTTACGGAAATTACAGTAATATACAAAATATTTGATTCGATTCGCCAAATTATGCATTACAACCAGAAACACGTTTGCATGAAACCCTTTGCTCATACCAAATCAACTCTCTGAAGCCATAATGGCCTTTGACAATCGCTACAGCATCTCCCGAAACCTTAAAAGAAATTCAGCTTAAGGTTGCCCGCGGCACTTGTGGGTTCTCGATAATTGAATACTCTAATGTTATGATAGATAACATAATGTTAAGGTAAATGGTCTGAGAAAATAGTTTATAACGTTTTCAAACGTTTCTAAATTCAGCTACTCGATTAAAAGGAAAACTAGTGAAAAATTAGTATCTAACGTCGGTTAAACCTTAAATGGCGAAACAAATGTATTTTGGGTTTCAAATAATAAAATACTCAAATTTTAATATAGATGACACGATTCAAAGAATATACTAGATGTAGAAATAGTTTTGAACGTCGATGAAACGTTGCATATATAGAGTTCTCGCTCGATGGTGAAATTCTCTTATGCTATCATAGATTATATGTTCGAAGGGGAACGCGCTTTTGGTGGGTACAGACGCCGCGCAAACGTCTCATTTTTTTTGTCGTATAGTTTTTATTATCGTGAGACGTATTTTGGACGTCGTTTGCAATGATGTCACAACGTAAACGTCAGCAAAAAAGCAAATTAATCAGAGCGTATTTCATAAACCTAATAGGAAACTCTATTTTCCTGCGAAGTCAAGTCATTTTACGTTCAAATATGGCTTCAGGTCTTGTCTCTTGCAACAAAAGCCATTTAGGGCGTATGTCATTTCAGCACTTTTCATTGTGCTCAATAGGCTTGAATTAAAAGTGACAGAATATTATGAAATAATCCACAATTTGACGCTGCGCTTGAAACTATTTTGGTAAAAAGTGAATGTCTACAATCCATTCAAATGCATACGGTGAACGCAGCAGGGTATAACAGGCTGATATGTCTAATCTAAATCAATTTTCTTACATATTGTGTATAATGTCTGTCAATATATCTCATTACATCTATATTCATTATTTGTAAAGAAATGGCGTATAACAGCAACGTGATCATTATAGGCTTTATATTGCCACACAGTTCTGGGTTTACGTCTTATACGATTGCAACAATGCTACTCGAGCTACCTCATATACGCAAAAAAGATTGCGTATCCATATAAACATATTCGTTAAAATGACGTTGTCTTCCCCTCGTTCATGCGACAAAATGTCAGATGTCGTTTAGAATGCGTCGTCCTCAGAGCGACGTTCAGACGTCTAAAATCGTGGCGACGTTGCAAAGTAAGCTACTACGACAAGACGCTTTACAAGGTTTCTCGACGCTTTAGTGATTACTCTATTTACATTCAGAACTATTACAACCAGTCGTGTCCAAAAGAATGCTGCAAAGGGCTCACAAACCTGGATGATCACAACAATATACCCAAAACTATAGCAATAATAAAAACAACATGGATACAAACTGTCTAAATACTGATATGTAACTGTGACGCTGCCTTCTGCCGTGTATGATTGACACCTGTCAATCATCGCTAATATGATCAAACACGTGACCAGCCACCGATAATCCATCGTCCGTCGAATAAAACGACGCATCAGTCTTATATAAGCCATTGTTTTTAATGTATCCACACTATGTATATTTGGTGCAAAATTGACGTTTTCCACGTCGCTAAGGCCAATTAATACAAGCCTTGAATTTATTATTATTTAAGTTTTAACGAAATAAGGTCATGCACATATTCATGCCATCGTCCGTCGAATGAAACGACGCATTAGTCTTATATAAGCCATTGCATAAAATTGTGTTTTATATCCGTAAAACGAAATCGGGGTTTTGTGGGTCGTTCAAATCGACGCTGAGCGAGACTAAGAAGTTCAACTACTCAGTATTGTTGTTGCTACGTTGTCCTTTTCCATAGCTGCTGCTTTTTGTTTCGTTCAATCCTATATCCTTCATTTTTGTATTATCGATCTGCACATTAAGTGTGAAAACAACTGATCATCAGTTATTAAATATCAAATGTTTATAAATATCCGAAGTAAAGATTTTCTATACTTATCAATCTTTTTATCCAAATATATGCGAAAAAATATATCCAAAGTTTCTTCAAATTAATCATTTAATGTTGTAACAAAGGCACACATTTCATAAAAGTGAAATAAGCACTGGATTAAGAGTGAAAGTCAACGCATAAAATAAGCTATTTAATTTTGCAATAATTGCACGTCAAATCACGACCTTCCAGTATGTCTAAACCGTGACAATGTGACATTTCACTCTAATCTGCCTTCGACCAAAAAACTTAATACTTAATTTTGTGGCGATATGGCAAATATCCTAAATTCTCATGAAAACAGTTATCCAGATATATTGAAGAATTTGAAGACATGTTTTGCATTGAATCATAAGAATTTCATAATGCGAGATCTAGCGATTCTGAACGAAAATACGTACATGTATGCACTAGGATCTAGTGTATATCCTGATTTTCTCACGAAAGTCTATCCCTTTCTTATCCTGGCTGTATAATTCGTGTATTTGCATTAAATCAGAATTCGAGAGCTAGCGAATTAAAACAAAAACTACAGTTATAGGCTGAAATCGAATATATATGCTATTCTGAATTTGCTTGAGAAATAGTGTCCATGTTTTATCCAGGCATAATCCGAATTCGTGCTCTCAAACTTAAATAACAATTCGGCAGCTTGCAATTAATGTATGAGCACATTCTCTCAAACCATACCTTAACAATCAATCGTTACGTGATATTTGTGATATTTAGTCACGTGACCAAAAGGTCCCTATGGGGTTTTGGTTTTCCTTAGGGCGACATTTTTTCCGATCGAGCAAGCGAAGCAATTTTCCATGTGACATGACGCAATTCGCTTGGAATTCGTTTGCTTAACAAAATATGGCACTGTTTATCCAATGTTGCGCGAACATTATTTGATTAGGGCACTTGTTATTTTTTGTTGGATCCAATTTAAAAAAAAAAAAAAAACATTCGAAACAATTATGCTAAATGTCCTCCAATTTCATTCACATTTGTTTGTTCATATTCATTATTTTATCCTTATTTAATGAATATAAAACTAATCTATTTCAAAATTGCGTAACGGCACCCATTCATTTATATCCCGGTCATATGAAATATCATTTATCCTTATTTATATCAATATTATAAACACAAACTATAATGCATAACAAAAACAATTACTGCATTGTAATAGCATAGTTAGGCAACTATCCAAGCAAATGTTTTGGTCCGTATAAATAAAAGAAATCGAGCATTTTGTTGTAGATCGACCCTTATGCTGCACTTAACAATACACAACTGGTATTCCTTATTGTTGTTATTTGTTTTTGGTTCTATATATCAACATATAAGACAAGTTAGCGGAGGCTGCCAGGGATATCTATCTTAATCGAACTCGCTCGTGAAGAAAACAATTCATTGTGTACAACTGGTTAAGTATTCTATACTTTTTTGCCGTTAATGTGGTATCAATTTTATTTTTTCTATATATGCTGAATTTGCTTGCAATAATATATTTCAATTTATCCAGGCATTTTGAAAATCCTTTTGGTAAAAAGAAAATGCTGTTAAAGAATTCCAAACACTGAAATCCTAACTTTCACCCGCGAATGTTCACTGATCTATGCGCAATTATGCAGACCTCGCATTTCTCTAATAAGAAAATGTGCTAAGGCCAAGCAAAAGTGATGATATGTTTCTGTAATGAAGAAATGTGCTATGACCATGCCTAAAGGATTATTTACGTGAGTGTACGATGTGCGTTTATTCTTCTAGTTAGCGACTTTTGTATTTTCAAAAAATATATACAAGCAGAAATATCTGGCTTAAAGAAAAAAGACATTGATTTTCTAAAAGATTGTATAATATACAAATCAATTTGCACCAAAATGTAGGCTCATATCAATATTACATTTCACATTATAGAAGACTAATGCGATATATATAAAAAATGCTGTTGATTAATTATGTATATTTTACTCATTATTCGAAATGTGAACATATTTACGAAGGCATAAAAAACTGCTACTCGAATCAATTGTTTTCCCACTTAATGTTAGAGTGATATCAAAGAACATATAACGCTGGTAAGTTCTTTGGTGATATCACGTTAATTCAATTTATCATTTATGTGTAAGGTTTTCTACTATATTTGGCCTAATCTCTCATTAAAAAGGGCTCTTCATGTCACATTCGCTATTGTACAATAAAAATGAGCCCTTTCATATATTCTCTTTTCGATGATTGCTAAATTAAAAGAAAACATATTTATATAAAATATTTCCTATGAAAAGAAAATATTGAAATTTGATGAGCTATTCTTAAAATCGCCTCAGGTGTACACGTTTTGTAAGAGATAAAATGTTTTAAACATCATCGTATTGAAAGCGATTTAATGACTATTGTTTTAAGCGCTTAAACCGGTGTTCGTAGCGCACATCGATGAACAATATAAGTAATTAAACGCTATAGGATAATTAGTGATAATTGTTTTAATTGAGTGCGTTTCTAAACGAAGTTTGCATATTGTTGAACCTGTAGAAATAGGCTTTCGGCAAATAAAATTCACTCTACAGGGGGTTTAACTTGGTTCCTTTCTGACTATAAATGGTTTCTAATGTTTTTTTTATATATCGCGTTAAAAAGTGGATGATAATTACACCTTTTTAGGTATATTCTGAATTCAATTCACTATAATTTTAACATTTTTGCCAATCACAATAAGAATCACATATAAATTGATTTCATTCATTGACGACTTAATTATTCAATTCAATTAATATCTGAATACAAGACACAGGAAATACCTTACGTCATTAACTAAAGTTCAATCAAATTCCTATCAGTGGACTTCGAAACCGGTTCATTAAAATGTAAACAGACATAAAATATCGAAACCTATAACTCGTTTCATAAACTTTACGTAAGAGAAAATAAGATTTTGATGAGTTTTAATGATACGTAGAACACTATATTCCGGAAAATGTATGTGAATTGTCCTAAATGTTCTCATTCTTGAAATTGGTGACATATATACAAATGAATGGACAATAGTACTTAAAAGGTCTAGATAATCGCAATAATAAAAAAAATGCATCGCCGATTTTCTGACACATTAACGTTTTCAGGACGTTTGAACGTTTTATTAATGTTAACATGGGTGTCACCGCGACGTTACAGAAAGCAGCGTGCCTTGAAAAGATTCTTTATAACGTTCAAACTTGTCCTAAAACGTTTTACTATTTCAGTCTGATGAAGGGTCTAGTAGTTTAGGTAGCTGTGTAAGCTCTAAGCAAAATGTTCCTTTCTCTTCACACTTAACTGTCACAATGAATATTGTTACATACTCATAAGTATCAATAAATTCTATTCTTTTTTTCGTTACTCGAGCACGTCTCTGGCGAAATTTGTCGTCGCAAAATATTTACACAATAAATAGTTTTCTTATGAGTGCTTTCGCTCTATAAGTATATGTCTTGTTTTGACTGTCGAGTAGTCCGTTATACGGTGAGTTCTATCCTGCGAAAATGCGATGGAAGGGCCCTTTGTATAAATATATCAGATGCAAAAATTAATACTCTTGATCCATGTCATGTTAAAAAGTATTTTAACTCAAACTTTCTGTGAGAAAAACCGATGGTAGGTTGCCATATCATTAACCAATGTTCGAGTGGTTAATAAAAAAATAAGTTTATACCTTCATACACGGCACCCTTTGATGGCTCTTCTGTTTCTTACGGCAGCATATTTCTCACAGTTTTCAAATAACATTTTTTCATATGCAACAATTAAGTGACATACAAAATCTTAAATATCATTTTCTTTAGATATAATATCTTTCCTGTTTTTGTTTCGTTTCCACTGGATCAAAACTGCATAGGAGCATGAAATCCTGGCTTCCGAAAATCCTTGACGTAATTGAGTCGACGTCACGTATGGGCGTGGCGTGAAATCATATTGGACCGAGACGTAGCGGGACGTCTAAAAAAAGACTTACATATCTTTTTCATTTTACGTCCAAACGACTGATGAATAACATTCACACGTCAAGACACGTTGATTTAACGTTGTTTTTACATCCGCGACGGAAGATTGCTGTCATGTACCCACTAGGCAAGACGTCCACGGACGTTGATAGGACGACGTACTTTGGGCCCGTATGAAAGTTTTCCGGACGTCCTTATTCGTCGCGGATGTAGAAAAGACGTTGTATCGACGTCGCGTCCGAATTGGACGTAGGAATTACGTTCTACGGACGTCGGGACGTAAAAGAACGTCCTGAAAACTTTCATACGGGCCCAAAGTAGGTCGTCCTCTCGACGTCATGCCCAAATACGACGTACTATGGACGACCCTTGCCGAGTGGGTAGGACTTCATGAAAACGTCCTGTCAATGTTGCTTAACGTAATGTCGAAATTATAACGGTTTGGAATAGCTGATTAAAGTGAACGCATCTAGAAAAGTATCAAATAAACACAAAAGAAAAAGACAAGTCACACCTAGTTTCATAAGAATTTAGCAAACACGGATCAAAACTAGGAGGACCCAAACTAGAATAAATTCCAAAAAGTAAAAAATAAACTTGAAATATGCCACTCTAATAAATAAAACATACTGGTAGTTATGTTCAATGTATGTATAACATATGTAAAATGATCATAAATAAACTGAACCTGTTAGTAAAATACCTAATCATATTTGAAGCTTCTCAAAATATGAGAAGGAAAGCATTTTGTTTTTGTAACGAAGAAATATGTGTAAGGAAGTTGAACCAGCTTTCACTAGGTTTCACTCAGCTGCAAGGACAAGTTTTGCTTTGCAAACAGGAGATTTGTATAGCTTGACTCAATACAAAACTTCTTCAAATATTTTTTATATGATTTTACAGACGGTGATTGAAATTGATTTTCAGTTGCGAATTGTTAGGAATGCAGACATAGGATATAAAAGATCGACATACTATTGTTTCAAAAACAAACGCAATATATAAGTGCGTTTATTTTCAAATTGCGAATCAAAAATGCGGAAGTGCATTAGACTGCCATTTACACAAATAAATGAGAGCATAGACTCTTTCCTTGTAAATTGATAATTTTAACCGATCATCCTCTAAATATTGAGACACATTAGGCCTACATACTCTTCAGAGATATAGACTTTCTTATATCACTCCATCGAGAAAGATGTCAACGTAAAATCATATTATAGCCTATCTTTGAGCAATTATAATAGGCCCGTTTCAGAATAACGGTAATAAAACTTATGTCAAGGTTCATTGCAAATCTAGCATTGAACCCTTCAGGTATGTCGAGATTTCATTTTTACAGATATTTGCAACAATGAAGTCGACAAATCTGCACTGCTGATTTTTTTTCATTAAAATATGTGGCAAAAAACTGTACAACTATCAAATCGCGTTAGCTAGGCTATTAATTAACAAGAAAAAAAAAACGAATCAGTAAATACCATTTATAATGAACTTATTTTCTTAAATTATCTTCGACAAATAATGCAGGTCTCTCTTCAAGTCTGTCATTTAAAGAAAATTACAGGTTACATTCCCACAACAAACAAAACATTAAACAGTAAAAAGTAAGAAAAAAATCACAAAAAAAGAGAAATCATCATAAAGCATATTGAGATTGCCAAAATGTCATGTTTTGTCAACACATAAGATTTTGTCGCATGTTGCTATAATTCATTATTTCAGGGTTTAAAATGTTTATTTGTCTGCTTAAAATGATCACTAAGTTTCGATCAAATTAATGGAGAGTCCGGGCGTGAATTTACAGGGGCGACCACCCTCCACTCTATGTTTGCTCTAAACTTGTAAACATAAAATAATTTGGCCGCCCGAAGTTCTATGAACATTCGTCCGACCCTTTCTTCAAAGTATTCAATTAATTGCCATGCGAACATGAGTAAAAATTTCTAGCCTGCAAACTCATATCATAATTCAAGATTTGATTTATTTATATATGTATCGCATTTCAAATGAGCAACTGCCCTCTACTGAAAAACAAAACATCAAAACAGTTTTGTTTAAAACAATCATAAAACAATCATATATTGAATTCTATATCAGATGCATATAAAATATGTACCGCATGTTGATGGATATATTTAGAGCTCTTGTCATAATTTGTCAGGGTGATAAATTGATGCAATTTCTTTGGTTTATGTCTGTTGACATATCGACCTAGAATAGGTTCTTGTCAGTTCATACCGCTTTCTTATTGTAAACGGATCCAGGTCAAAATGGCCCCGATTGGATACCCTTGTAAAACAAAATAAAAAGATATAATGTTTAAATAATTATATCATACGGTGTATAAAATCAGACTCTTGGACACCCTTGATACATTCCAACAAAATATAAATATTCCTTTTTTATATCGAAATGTTCTGTTCATATATAAGAAAAATATGCAAAATAGGAAAACGTTAACGACCCCAAAGTCAGGGTTTGCTCTGACGAGTTTGTGGTTTTAACAATTTTCGCTAAAAGAAACGCTACAAAATTCTGAATTAAACTGGACTCTTATTACATCCCTCACAAAAAGTTATGTGACATGGCATGAAATATATTTTAAAAGAAAACGAACTAGATCTAAGCATTGCAAGACCGGAGGTGTCAAAATTACGTTCACTGTTTTGCTATTTTAATGTGAGTAAATATGGCACTTAATCACTGCAAAAGTATATAGAAACAGTTCGTAACAACTTTGATTTCTTTCGATTTAAAAATCAATATCGTCCATTTTCTTATCATTCCAGTCCGTTCATGTCCGTTTTTAAAACGAAAACCCATAAGTTTATTGTCATTTCACTAAGTAAACGCTATCACAAATATATAGTCTCCTTGATTTCATTTCGCTTAATTAATTCGCATAATAACGCGAGAAAACGATATTGATTCAAGTCATTACAAAGAATAATAACATGGTATTATTGAGTGATAATGCACAATATTTGCATATACGGGATTAACCGCATATTTGAAGGCATTTTTTTTTCTAAATTGTAAAGAAAATGAATGAATTTCTAGGCGGAAGTATTGTATTAATTCCACCCGTTTAAAGAATGATAGAAGGTTTTTTTTTGCAAATGAACATTGGTTCTTTTAGTTAACTAAAAGAACCAATATTCATTTCTTGTTCATAAAAACCTTACAGTTTCCTTAAGCAACCGTAAGGCCGCGTTTATCCACCCGAATATAATCTCAAAACACAAATTATGGGCTTAAAACCCAAAGCAATATTTAAATTAAACATAACTTAATCGCTTCTGTCCCTGAAAATAAAATTAAATGGTATGCGTTTTGAGTGAACGTGGGCTAAAAGCGTTTTATTTTAATATATTGCAATAAATGGTAAACAATTAGATTGTTGATATAATCAGCCACAAGCTGCCCTTCCGTTACTAATGACGTCATTAACCCATCGTTCGTGCGTGAAATGCAGAGCTAATGAACCGTGACCGGATATGGATGAGCGAGCGTTACCCAGTAGTCTCTGACCGGGGCATTCTGGTCCTGAATAAGACGTCGCTTTCGGAAGTTCTATTAAGCTACACAGAATACAGTTTTCCGGGTGTCCATGTTCGTCCCGACGTACGATGAATGTCCGTCTTACGACGCGATTTCCTAACATTGTTATTCCAACATACGCGACAAAAAAAAAGAGAGATTGAAGCTCTAATGAAACATGACTGGTTAGGGATGAGTAAGAGTTACGCATGCGTGATTATGCAAGAACGCAATCGTGGGGTTCATGCATAACGCTAATAAGTGGATTTTCGAGTTTGAAAATACAGACTAATGTTTAACATTGTGATATCTAGTGGATTTCTGCTAAAACCGACTCCTATAAGTTTTTCGAACAGCTATTCCGTAAAAATGATGCTAATATGATTCTTATATGATGTTACTACGTTTGCTTTTTGTTATTGTTCGATTAAATAATCTATCTATTTTGATTCAGGCCACTTGAATAATATTGATAATTTCCTTATGTTACACAGCGTTTTCAAGGTTTTAGATGATGCATTTATATTATTAAGAAAATCGTCATTTTATTCCGTCGAGGTAAGCCTAAAAATTCTCTCTTCGTACCTTCAAGATATTGACACCAAATTAAGTCCAAGATAAAAAGAAAATGGCTTTTTAAAATAGTTATGTAATTGCTCGTTTCGAAATAATTTATCATTCAGACACACCTTATGGCTATTTTTGAGATTGATTTACGAATCCCCACCATGTGGTGTAAGTATTAAAATTGCCTTTGGTTTGACACAGATGCCTCCTTTTATCTGTCCAAATATTATAATTTGGACCGATTTACATCTGTTAAATGAAAGAAAACGAAATCAGCATGAGGTTGAAATATTAGAAATTTGTTGAACCTTGGAATGAGGGGAAAATGTCTTATTTAAGGCCATTAGATCTTACCCAAAGAGCGGGTTAAGTATTATCGATATTAAAGGAGTGAGCATGGAGCTTAATAGAGGAGGTTCAGTTAAGAATTCACATTTGAACATCTTTAATTTAGAATTTCAAGGATTTTGTTTGCAAATTAGGGTAAGCCATATAAGCGATCTTTTCATGTAAACCATTCTGGACCTTTTTACCTGGCAACTATTTGGTAATTGCATCTGAATATATAATGCATTAATTAAGTTTTATACATTAGCAATATAGGTCTAAGCATATTCGTCGCTACTATATAAAAATCCTGAGAATACAATCAAAATGTATGTTGTTCAGATTTATAATAAGGTCAATTTAACTTGCTTTTTCACACATCATCTACCATTTTTTTTCTACACATGTATAAGGTCCAGTTGTTAACCTGTCAAAAAATCGCCACAGGCCATTTCTTGGATCACTCCCTCAAACCACAAAATGAATTAAGCAAAGTGCCCTTTTTTCTCCTAATTTGACATGACATCAAGAGCCCTCGGTTCTCGCCTAATCTCGTGAAAGAACGTGACAACAATTAAAAAGCAGGTTTTATTCGCACAAGGGAGGTTTTTATTTCAATAAAGGGAGGTTTTAATTTAAAATAAAGGGAGGTTTTATTCAGACAAAGGTGAAAAAAATAACAAGATTGACAATTGTCTATTTTATCACCCACTGGGAGATGATATAGTTAATTCCATGTAAATGAGATATATTATTTATATTCTGTGTACTATGTAAAGTGATATTCTCATATAGCGGGGGTTAAGCCGTTATCTGAGGGCATTTGGTTTCGATGTCACTCAATTTCAATTTTCATATTTTCTCTGGAAAATAAGGTTTTGGTAATGTAATTCATTTTCTCATATACAGAACAATAAGACAATATCAATCAAGCCCTTCGTTATTCCTTATTTTTGTTAATTTCTATTTCGAGAATCTTATTTATTGAGATTTTAATTAACACCGAAAGTTTACGGTTTGTAGTTATTTCACTAATAAGGTCAATGAAATGGGATTTGTTTCATTCGAACCCTCACATTTTAACTATATGTTAGGTTGCACTTAACCCATTTTTTCCTTGGTTATCAAAGTATTACGTGATCCATATTACATATAGTGTGAATATCGTACAGAGGTTAACCAGACGAAATCAAAACAATTTATATTGTTATAGTTGATATACCTCAGTCTAAAATTACCAATCATTCTGTAACAAAAAAAAAACGAAATTTCATAATACCTTTATTTGTATGTCAGTCATTTGTTTCTGTTGTTCTATCGCTTTGTTGTTTAATAGATAAACATAAATCCAACAAAGTAAATCAATGAGCAATCAAACAGACAATAATTGGCAAGCCAGGGCGAAAGAAAGATAACATTTTTGATTTTGCACGATCACTTAACCCTCAATTAAATCATTTAATTTTTGTTCTAGAGATCAAGTCCTGATTACGCAACGGCGAATGCAAAGTCCGCTTTTCCAAACGTCTTTTTTTTCGGAACGTTATACCGACGTCATAAGAGTATTATTAAAAAAATATAAGACCTAAAATAATAACAATTTGCCTTCTTTCCACACCTTTTCACCATACTAC
The DNA here is from genome assembly GCA_001703475.1 of Hydroides elegans. Taxonomy (NCBI): domain Eukaryota; kingdom Metazoa; phylum Annelida; class Polychaeta; order Sabellida; family Serpulidae; genus Hydroides; species Hydroides elegans. The sequence goes on along the minus strand of LQRL01092276.1, from coordinate 2,307 downwards.
CAGCAAAAAAGATACATTTTTCGGATGGCATTTGACGTCGCGACGAAAATACGTGTCTTTCTTCAGTCCTTCGTCAGTACATTCGTCAACTTTGTTCTTACATCCTTGACGATAATGGATAATCCAAACAGGATCCAATATGGTTCAAGTAAGAACGTTCTTTTGACGTCACGCCAGAAAGTGACGTTTTACGAATGAAACTTCCTAGATGGGTTGAGACATAAGAATAACGTAGCCTGTCGAGAAAGAATGAAACGAAAAATCTGTCCTCGAACCATCATCAAATCTGATCCCTTCAACCAGTACCATTTCTAACCTCCCCCAAAACAAAATGTTTTTGCTTCCTATGCAATAACTGTCAATCTTATATAGACATATAGGTAATCGACGTCACAATATCCACTGAAGCATGAAATATACAGGTGATTGAGGAAACACTAAATATATATTTACTTACTCATTAGTATATGTTTTGTCTTCTGTTGATGGTATTTTGTTTTGATTTGCTACAGATTGGGTTATGTGGGATTGAGACTTGTGAACCATGGATTTGAGTGCATCTGGTAGCTTGGTTTCAAGTGAATAACTTTGTTGGTGGGGAATGGTTTTTAAAAAATACTTCTTGTAATAAAATGTAATTTCATATTATGATAGTATGATAGAATCGATTACAGCTAGATTTGCTTCTATTGAATATTGTTATCTTGGACAGCTAGGTCAAATATATGGTGACCCTCCT
>LQRL01092253.1:10429-21102 GCA_001703475.1 Hydroides elegans | reverse complement strand
GCTTACAAAAGTAATCGTGCTTATGTAAGCATATTTGCTATGTAATTCAAATGATATATGTGTTACACTGGTCTTATCAGTTGCGTCTCAAAAATATTCTGGGATGTGCTTATATAAGCAATCGTGCTTGAAAATTGTCGATTTTGGAGCACTGCAAAAAGTAGCGAAAAGTTCATATTCAGATGAGGAATGTGGATGTGGGTGATAATATAAGATATTATCATTTAAGTACGTGGTGGTATGTGCTTATATAAGCAAACATGCTTATATAAGCATATTATTTTTTAGATAAGTGAAATGATATTCTTTCTTCATTTGTCTCGTCAGCTGCCCTCCAAAAACATTTTGCGTGTGATTTTATAAGCAATTATGCTTATATAAGCATATTTATAAGCAATCATGCTTATATCAGCATACTAATCAGAAAATTAATATAGATGTGTTAACACCTATCTTGGGAGCCTGGTGCATTTGGAATTTGCTTACAAAAGTAATCATGCTTATATAAGCATATTTGTAATGTAAATTAAATTATATATTTGTTTCGCTGGCCTTGTCAGCTGCGTCTCAAAAGTATCTAGGATGTGCTTATATGAGCATAATTTAATGTAATGAACTTATCTTTTTGCTTCACTGGCCGTGCCAGTTGCCCCTCAAAAGCATTTTGGATGTGCTATATAAGCTCGTGCTTATAAAAGCATATTTTCTTTAATTTAAGAATACTTTTGCCAACTGGTCTCGTCAGTCCTAGAGATGTCTTCAGAAAAAAGTGAGTGATGATGCAAGATGTTACTCTGTTTTTCTTCCATCACATGACCTTGTTTATTCGCAAAATAGTTCGTTATTTCCAAGGTTAATTTTAGTAAAAACTGACCATCCTGCATCCACGAATTGTTGAAGTTCAAGGGGGATCCAAGGTCACTGACCTTCTAGTTTTTTTTTTGTCCACAAAACAGCTGTTTTGTTCGATTACATTTTAGGTGATGTATAAAAAAATAGAGATTCTGATCATTTGAAACGCTCTGAAATTTCAGAGTTTTATCTACTTTTCGGAAATGCAATATAAACCACATGCGGATGTCAATATTAATAACAATCACATTAAAACGTTTAAATTCACCGAAAAAAAAGCTGGAAAAAATGAGAGAGTTGACATTTTTCTCATTAAAAAGAAGGGAATTCGCAAATGACATGCTTTGGAATGATGGGGAATACAGTTTTTCGAAAACCAAAGTGCTCTTGAAATTGTTCTTCCTCGTTTACATGTTTTTGTAAAAATATGTAAACAATTGGACTGAATGCCTATGCAGTTGCCTGTAATTGTTCATAAACATTGGTTTGTGGTAAATGATATATGTCGTGCGGACTTCGGTTATTTGTTCAAGACTTTCAGGATTTAAAACAATTGTTTCATGCATTACAATCGATTCTTAAGATGGATGATATAAGGAAAACCTCTGAATGCGATGAACTTGCAAATGGAAAATACATTTTAACATCAATTCCAAGAGGGGTGTCAAAATTAGAACAAACAACCCTCTTTAAACATTCGCTGTTCCAGGTGCACAAGACCACAATACACAGCTTTCTAAATGGATATATTAAGTACTCGGATTACAGAGAATCCGTATGTGAAAACGAAATAGCGGACATATTTAAAGACGCCTCACCGGCGCTCGGAGCCAAATTATTATGTGGATTGGTGGCCGCAGAGTTTCTATTACAGGGCCACGAAGACACGGTATATACAACTATGACTTTTGATGTAAATTTTCACAAGTTGCAGAAAGCGTCAAAGATCGTGAAAGAAACAGTATATGACATCAAAACTGCAAAGTACGTATGCGAAGATTACAGCTTTGTAATGGGTAAATTGTACCTTTCTTTGGCTTCATTTGGGATATTTGACCGAGATAAAGCACCTGGGTATGCCAATATAGACCTATTTTTGCAAAACGAGATCGAATCAAACATTAATGACGCATTCCGTTATCTGGAACACACCGTGTTAACTGTCGATCTTATTAGACTCTATGCCATAAAAACCAAGTTGAACGAACTGGGAAGGAAACAAACATTCCATGTTTTGTATAAAATGAATGGCATCCAGACAACAATGGATACAGGTACCTTTCACCAGTATATCGATGGGATATTGAACATGCTCAGATCTTTAGTGTGCCAAAGAAGACCGATTCCGTTGCCGATGTTACAGGCTCTATTTATCCTCAATAGCGCGCATATCATATTCGAATTCGAAAGTTGGAATCATGTAGATACATTGGATCAATTGACGATCAAACAGGATGTGGCTATCGTATTGAGCGATATGATCAAACAAATACAGCACATAACTCGCATGGAACAAGTCTCACCAGCCGCACATTTCATTGACGATTTATCAGAATCAGTTGTTAAAGTAATGTCGATGTTTACGAAAGGTTCTCGTCATATAATAAGCCTACTTCTGAAAGACAATGATGGCAGGAGCCGAAGTATTTCGCATCATGCTGTTAGCGATCTGGTATGGAAACTGTCAAGACTTCTTCCTCGTTTCTACAGTGCTGATTTATGGGGCCTGAATTCCAGAGAACTAACAGATGCTTCACAGGAGGGGCACACTGACAAACCACAGCAACAGGATGGCGGATTCTCCGCTGGATCCGATGAATCGAAAAACCGCCACAGAAACCCAAAGGACCTCGCCGCTTTTCAAGAGCGAAAGCGCAAAATACTACGTAAACGCAGGAAGCTATTGCAAAGCGATGCCAATGTGGCAAGCGAAAGCGATTCTGGCCGGTCTACCACAACTGATACAAACGAAGACTCTCGTGAGGAGTTGGACCTTAATCAACCCGCATGTAAAGACCATGCAGACCCTACCCAACCGTTAGAACCATCGGGAAACATGGATGATCAACCTAAGCCAGAAGCTTCTACTCTATCATTGGTACTACCGATGGGAAACCCGCGTGATGATAAACTCAAGCCAGATATGAGTCTCATCACTCTTTCTGATGTTCCAGTGGCGTGTGTTCACCAGTCGACGGGGAAGAAGTCATTTGTACAGAAACAGAAGTTGGATCCGATGTATGATACAAAGACAGCATCCGAGTGTGATGATTTAAGTGGATTATCCGAAGACTTTCATCGACCTCATAGCGATGTCAGTGCTGATGATATATAGAGGATAATAAATGTCTTACTTATGTAAAGTTATTGTGCAAGTCCAAATTAAAGATTATTCTCGTTATCGTATCGATCAATGTTATCAGAATTTAGTTACATTTTACTTGTAAATCCGAAATGTAGCGGTTTATATTTTTGAAATCGTTGTATTCATTGTATTACCCGCACCGTTGTATAACCCACACCCGAGTGTCTTGTATATTGCAAAATCGGGTTAGAACAAACCCCGCGGGCTATACACCGGTACCTACGGTACATAAAAACATCATATGGCTAAATTGGTGAGCAGCCATAATGGAGACACTATATGCAACCAATTTATATTCTCTGGCTGCATTCGAGTCTCCATAGACTCCAATATATTCAAAGACTCCAATAGACTCTACCTGTATAGCGGCAAGCATGAGTCCTACAGAGATACACACAGACATCTCGCTGTAGTAGTGATGCTGGCGCTTTCCATCTTTCGTGAAGCTATGTGATTGCTTGAACACAACGACGAGATAGGGGGCCGTCTGTAAATACGGCTTTTCCCAGTTGGTGCGCAGTTTTTGAAGGTCGTTGACCCAAACGTCGCCCATGCGACGCTCGTAGTTGATCTGCGAGTTGAAAAGATGGGAGGCGAGTTAAATAGAATTGGCAAAAATTGATGTGAACTTGATCCCCAAATGCAGTTGAGGAATCCATCCACATGGGCGGATTCAAAGAATTTCAAACAACGGGACGCAAATTTAAGATAGCAGAACGGAGGACGCAAATTTAGGTTCTGATGAATTATTTCGAAAAGCGGTGCGCACATGTCCCACTGACAATTATTTATATAGTTAAGATTTAATCAAATTTGAATATATAAATCACATATCTAAATACGTTGTATGACATGTCATATGGTCAAGATGATAATATAATAGGAATAGTACCCGAAGGGTCCATATCAACACGGTTATTGACCCGAGGAAAGGAAATAGTAATGCCCAAGCCCGAAGGGCGCGGGCATTTCTTGTTCCTATCCCGAGGGTCAATTACCATGTTGCTATGGACACTGGGGATTTTATTCCTTTCATTACAATGAACATTGTTGCTGTAAATCGAAACATATTTATGGCGGCCATAGCCGGGCGATATCAAAAGTGATATTGACCGGGTGATATTGCCCTGCATATTGCTTCAACCATGTAATAATTGATAATAATTTCAAACCTGTTCTTCTTTCTCTATGATATTCCTGATTTGCCCTTTGACCTCATCATCTTGTACAACAACAAATGTCCAGGGTTCCGTGTGTGCTCCGCTTGGACCAGTGCCTAGAGTTTGGAAAGAAATGAATTGATCAATTTAAGGAATTTAGTATAATTCTAAAAATGAACAATAGCACCCAAACGTGCAGTCCGACCTCAAATTTAGTCACCCTGGGTCATGATTAGTAATTGTGTTTAGCTAAAATTAGCTCGCTAGGACCTCAAGTTTCTTAATCGAATATATATATCGGAACGACTTTAGAATTCCCCACACACTTACGCGCAAGAATATTGGAACTTAGACGGACTATTTTTTCAGATATTTAAAAACAAATATTCGTCTTTGGTCGAGATGAAGACAGATAGGCACATGAAAAGTAGCATATTTTAAATACATTTTTTGCTTTTACATGTACATGGTGGACAGGTAGACAGGTGGACAGGTAGACAGGTAGACAGGTAGACAGGTCGGCACATTGAAATGGTTTGTAAATGCAACTTTCAACATTTACTTGGTCGGCAGGTAGACAGGTGGACAGGTCGGCACATTGAAAGTTTTGTAAATACAGTTTTCAACATTTACATGGTCGACAGGTAGACAGGTAGACAGGTGGACAGGTAGACAGGTTGACACATTGGTAAAAACACATAATTTTACATGTATGTTGGTCGGCAGGTAGACAGGTAGACAGGTAAACAGGTCGGCACATATAAAGCATAGTTTATTGCATTTTATCAATGTCACTATCAACCAAGCTCTTACATATATATTCGGCTAAGATTTAGAATTCCCCACACAATAAAAAATAGTTCACACAGAGGAGGTGATGCGGTTACTGATGTTTTATGAGGTGTAGACAGGTAGACAGGTGGACAGGTAGACAGGTGGACATGTAGACAGGTGGACAGGTAGACAGGTAGACATGTAGACAGGTGGACAGGTAGACATGTAGACAGGTGGACAGGTAGACAGGTGGACAGGTAGAAATGGCAAAGTAAATTGAATGGAAAGATGGAATGGGCTCATCAACATCGTTTAATTGTGAAATATGTGCTAGCATGCGCAAACTACCGTAGTGTTTTTAATAAGCATTTATACATAAAGGAGTTGATCGGTGTGATTGCTATAGTTTGAATGCAGATGTAAGAACTTGATTAATAGTGGCATTGGTAAAATTCCATAAACTATACTTTCAATGTGCCGACCTGTCTACCTGTCCACCTGTCTACCTGTCCACCTGTCTACCTGCCGACCATGTACATGTTGAAATTTGAATTTACAAAACTTTCAATGTGCCGACCTGTCTACCTGTCTACCTGTCTACCTGTCTACCTGTCCACCATGTACATGTAAAACTCAAAATATGTATTTGCAAAACTTTCAATGTGCCGACCTGTCTACCTGTCCACCTGTCTACCTGTCCACCATATACATGTAAAAGTCAAAATATGTATTTGCAAAACGTTCAATGTGCCGACCTGTCTACCTGTCCACCTGTCTACCTGTCCACCATGTACATGTTAAAGTCAAAATATGTATTTGCAAAACTTTCAATGTGCCGACCTGTCTACCTGTCCACCTGTCTACCTGTCCACCATGTACATGTTAAATTCAAAAAATGTATTTACAATACTTTTCATGTGCCTATCTGTCTACGTGTCGACCAAAGACGATTTTTTGTTTTCAAAAATCTATTAAAAAAGTAGTCCGTCTAAGTTTCGATATTCTTGCGCGTAAGTGTGTGGGGAATTCTAAAGTCGTAAAAATAGTTCACACAAAGAAGGTGATACGGTTACTGATGTTTCATGAGGTGTTGACAGGTAGACAGGTAGACAGGTGGACAGGTAGACAGGTGGACAGGTAGACAGGTGGACAGGTAGACAGGTGGACAGGTAGACAGGTTGATTTTGCAAAGTAAATTAAATGGAAAGAAGAAATGTGCATTTAATTTACTTTGCAAAATCAACCTGTCTACCTGTCCACCTGTCTACCTGTCCACCTGTCTACCTGTCCACCTGTCTACCTGTCTACCTGTCAACACCTCATGAAACATCAGTAACCGTATCACCTTCTTTGTGTGAACTATTTTTTATTGTGTGGGGAATTCTAAATCTTAGCCTATATATCTTACCTGCAGTTTTTATTATATTGTTAATGACCTCTATTGGAACAGGTTTATCGCTGAAGAAACGAATTGTCCTCCGTTTGTTGATTGTCTCGAAGAACTGTGATGAGCGACTGATCATTTCGGCCTCACTGTATGCTTCTATTTTAAATGGAATCTAAAACAATATTACATGATTGTTTAAAAAAACTGTTGGTACCATGACGAGGATAAATAACATATAAAAAAAAGAATAATAGCTCATTTCGAATTAATTTGCGTACATGTATATCCATTTAAAGCGTTTTTACGATGTTCTTTTTTCACCTTTTAACGCTATTAACTTCATTTAAAAAAACAACTGTAACCGGTCCCTTCACTCACCTGTGCCGTATCTGAACCATAATTGGTATTATCTTCGCACGTCGTTTGTCCCTCCCTCCCATCCATGGGATCCGAAGATTCGTCATCACTATCTTCCGCCTTTGCCTTGCTCCGAAATTTTGTAGGTTTTGTCGATTTTATATCAGCTGTATTTTTCTCCGTTTTAGTTGTCAATGATTTATAGAGTTGCAGAGTGAACATTCCTATGATAAACGGTAAAATGTAAATACCATAGTTAGTTAGCAACGGAGCAGAGGTATCCATGGTTCAATAAGTTAGTAATAATATGTTGTTTAAATCATATGTCTATCCGTAATGTGTGTGTATTATGGCCGAAGTGTTAATGTGTGAAATATCAAGCAAACTAAACTGCGGAATGTAAGCGAGATGTGTCAAATCTAGAGCTGGCTAGGGCACCGTTTTTTATGCAAACTGAAATGTCACCGAAAGCACACGATGAGTTTTTGATAGAAACATGTGTTGTTGCGATAGTATAATTTCATATTATTTATAAACAATCGTCGAATATAAAACGCCTTTAATTCTGCAACGGAACTTGAATACGATTCTAAAGAACAAGACTATGAACATATTTTTTTACGTTGCCATCTCGCTTAAACCTTTAACGAAGCTTTACGTGGTCCTGTGTTCATTGGGGATGCTTGATAAGATCACCAAGCCTGCATTCCGTTATGAAAATCAATTATTTATATGATAATGAGACGACTATTTTATTAGAAATTATAGAAGATTGTTCGTTTGGCTACCCCATGTACCATGACCATATGCATAAAAATGGGACATATACAATGAAAGATGGTACAATAGAGCCATTAAAATGATGTAAGAGTAGCCTCTTCTATATATGTATGTATTTAGATATACTTGAACTCAATAACATTGCACATGTGTCAGTTAACATCTAAAAATAAATGCAACATGACATTAGAACAGTGACCGGCCTTGTCATGGCATTGACAAGTAACTATAAACGCGTGGGTGTTTGCGTGATTTTAATTTTCAAAACAAAGCGCATGAAATATCATTTTACTTATTTAGGGTGGGTTTACGCAAAAAACCGCGCTAATATAGCTAAAAATCGCGCTCTGATGATCTTAGACTCTTGTGTAAATTAAACAGACATGGATATTTAATTCCAGTAAAACCATTCGTTTTCCTCCATTGTCACAGTGATATTGCATAATAGCTAACTGATTTAACTGTGGGTTTGTTCCTGTTCTATTCACAAATTTTATGTGAATCTAGACTGTCAGTTTTATATGTTTATCTAAAGATTATATTCTAATAGAAATCCGACCAAGTATCATGCTTTATCCTAGGATGAAGGACTTTTTTTCGCGAATTTGATTTCTACCAGATAATCAAAAACAAAACTTTGTTCAAGGGGAATTTCCTTACCAGTTCTCTTGCGTGCTTGGACAGCCTGAGTCTAGCACAGGGAGAAAAGGTATTGAGCTAATTTTGTTATCAGGAAAGCTTTAATGCCCTAGGTAACACACCAAACCCATTGCCTCCACAGAGTTGGTGAAGCCCAGAGACAAGAAAACCCTTAAATGTGACCCAAATTTAATGGCAAAACACTAAATATACCACTAATCTGCTTGGTAACGGATAGAGGAGCCCAGACTATGGCCCGGTGCTTGGTCCAATCCCCAGATTGGTTACATTTAATAAACTCAGTTTTTACTCTCTTGAAGGGGGAGGGGTGGTCGAGCGGATCACCACGTTGGACAAGAAGGCTTCTGTACTTTATGTTTAAATGCCGTTCTAATTATTTCAGTTTTAGATACGTTCCAATCCAAATAACGCTCGCTTAAACGTGGGCTTCAAAACCAGAATCACAGTATATGAGAACTGGATGACTATTTTCCTAAATATATCATAAACCTATGGTTGAGAATAAATATATGGCAATTTTGGTTGACAAGAAAAGTATCCAGGCGGCAAAATATATGAATTTATATATGTTATACGCAATTTGAGTATAATTTATTTGTGACAGGTGTTTTATCATTGGCAAAACTGACGCGACACTCAGTGCTGAACAAGTAAAATATATAATGAAACTACAACGTAATTTGTAACCGAGTCTTTGTTCATATATTATAAAATATATTAAAATATCTTATTCCTCTTTATCTATGATGCTTTTAAAAACGTTATCTCAATCTTGTTTCAGGAAAACAACAGTATCAATTCCATTAAATAACCAAAAGATACAATAACTGTATTTAAGATGTATGATTATTTGTTAGCCCTTTAATATAGAGATTAAATAACTAGAGCGTAAGTGACGCATGGTCTCGGCGGAGGAATTCTTCGATTGGGAATGTCAAAATCCAGTAGATCTATTACTCATATCTTTGACTTTTTTTATTTTACACTAGTCACGTGTTAGATATTTTAATGCAAACCGATTTTAAAGATGGAAGTGTCTTTTTTACTACCAAATTTAAGGTTACACCCTTTAAAGGTTTGAACAGTTTCATATTGTCTTTTTTTTTTGTGTAGAATGTTCTTAATTATGTAATTTTCAAATGCAAATTTTGAGCCAAGAATTAAAGACCATTGAAAAGTGACTGTTGGAAATAAACTAAATGTACTGTTATCTTTATGAGCTTCAATGCTATGCATGCACTATCTTCTGCGACATATTTAGGGAAAACAAATAAAACGAAACGTAATGAAAAAGAGCATGTTTATTTGACTAGTTATGGATTATCAACAACTGATCAAATGGATAGTACCTAAATACAACATTGCCACATTGGAATCAAACAAATGGCGCTTAAAAATTCAACGCAATTTCTCATAAATCTTACTTTGCAACAACAACAACAAAAGATCATTGAAGAATGAGGTTGAAAACTGGATCATAAGATTACTTTCACTACTTATTAATTTTAATATATTTTTAACGCGAAATACCCATGGCACATAAATGACACTAATTAATTAAATCCTGAGAGAAATAACAGGAATATCGACTTTTTGTAGACTGAGCAAAGTATGTCTAAAGCTAGTCTTACAACCGGCCGTACGGGCGGTCGCCCGTACGGGCCCCGCAGCTTTTAAACAATTTTCTGATCGCAGCAGCCCCGCAGAGCACGTAGCCATCCAGTCGTTCACGTACGGGACACGCACGTGTCCCGTACGGGCTCCGTGCGTGCTTCCTGCGGACTACTTGCGATTCTATGATCGTAGAGCGCCCGCAGCAAAAAATGTGCATACACATTTTCTCCTGCGGGGCACGTACGGGCAGTCTACGGGCAGAAACCCGTACGTGTGCCGTACGTGCGACGTACGTGTGTCGTACGTGTAACGTGCGGGTCCCGTATATGACGCTATATCTGTGCAAAAATTAGTTTTACGAACACGAGGTTAGATTTTCGTGCGTATTCTTAACATATTTACGTAGACGATGTAGATAACTTTTCGAGGTTGTAGAACTAGGAATCTTGTGATGAAATGTCGTATAATATAAATTAATGTACAAAAAAAAAGTATTGTTTCTGTATGGGGGCCGGGGCTTTTAAAAAGATAACTTAGAAATCTTCATTACGTCCTTCTACATATTTCTAATAATAGAATGAATTAGTTCTGAATATGTTTTGAATAAATATTATGTTTATTCTAACGTATTCATATAAAAAAGTTACAAGATTCAAATCAGTATCAAGTTACATGTACCTGCTATAGGGAGCAGGACAACTCACCCAAAAACCAACTCACCCAC
>LQRL01092251.1:12250-22502 GCA_001703475.1 Hydroides elegans | reverse complement strand
TTTGTAGATACCAAAGAATTTAAAACTTGGATTCAAGGTATATCCTCTATATTTATTTCATATCCTGCTTATGATATGAAAACATCATGATAATTAGCATGTACGAATTTGATGTATGATATATTATAATATGGTTGTAGTCGATAGTTTCTTTGAATCACCAAAAATCCACTTAAAGCCGCGTTCACACAAACAAAAAAACGCAAATAAACGCTCGAAAGCCACTTTTGTATAAAAAATAGCAATTTACCCTTTCAGTTCACGCTGAAACGGCTTTTTGCATTATTTTCGATCTTATATTTTTCGTGAACTCGTCTTAAAAGTTTTCTCTCTTCAAAATAATTGATATTTCTTGCCCATGTTTCTGACGTCTCACTAGGATACTATACACTACCATGTGATGTCGAGCTACAGAGTTATGCGTTCGACGACCCTGGTTACACTAGATCAAAATTTATCATAAATGGGGCCGAGGAGTTGTCATCTCAATTAGGTGGCAGAGGAATCAGCGTTGCTACGTTTAATTTGAACTCATGTCAAATCGAGGTAGGATATGTTGTAAATAATAAATCAAGTAAGAAAACAATTTATCATCTCGAACTTATATCAAATCGAGGAAGGTCATGCCATAAATGATGATCAAGTAGAAGTTAATTATGCTGTAAAGATCTAGTAGAAAATTAATGTTAGATACATGTACATGTATGTTGTAGAATATTGAATTTTCAATAGGGGTCTATTTGGCATAAAAATCACTGTTTGTGTTATTCGGTTACAAATTATTAAAAAAGATAAGTGTAAAATATTGTTTACTTATTAAGTAATACACATATTTCCCTTTCAAAAGTGTAATAAAACATGTGATACATGCTGATGGACGAATCGAATCCAAGTAGTTTATCTAAGTACTTATAATGATCCGTTGTTTTTTTTATAATACACATAGGATGCTGCAGTTTTCGACACGCATCCTCCTAATAATCCAGCTGCAGCCAATCTTGAGACTTATGTTAACTCATTGGCCGCCGAAACATTGATACTTTTAGTAGGAGGTAAGTACATGTATCGTTTCATTGTCTAACTGGTTGTAAGGGTCTGGCCACACGGGAGATTCTTCAAGCTTGTTTGGTCCTAGCAAAGCATCAGTTTCAATGTAATCGTTACGGTAAAAAAACGCAGCAAAACGTTCGTTGCGTTTTAAAAAACAACGCATTTTGAGTTTCCATAAGGAATACATTGTAAACAAAGGCTTGTCTGAATAAGAAAGGTTGAAAAAAAAAGCTTATTGTGTGCACCAGACCCTTCATGCTTCCCAATTACAGTTTTTGAAGGCATACATCCACGCGCTGAATTTCAAAGATGAAAGTTTTCTATGTTCATTACAGCTTAATTCTTCTTTCATTCTTAAGCTTTTGACAAAAATAGCAATGCTTCATACTTTCAGGTAAGATTTAAGTGATACCATGTTGTATTTACACATATTTCTAATTTTTATTTTCTATCGTTTTATTTTTCAATTTCATATGCCTCGTTTTTGTTTCAGCTGATACTTTCTCAACCTTAACCCCTGAGGCCACTCAACTTCTCATCGATATGGGCTCACCAGTTTCAGAAATCGGATTCCGGAGTTCACTTGTTATCATAACTGTCAAGAAAGGGAATGGCATGTTCTGTACAATCGCTAGCGAGTATAATACACAATGGCAGGGTCCGACATTCATAGAGGTTGATAAGTGGATTATGGACGAGCAGAACTGCCTTTAGAACATATAATTATAATATAAGTATTAGATAAAGTAAAGTGGTCAGTCTATTAATGAAAATATTGTACAGTTCAGAGGAGGAGCCGAGGCACCCGCACAATGTTTAATTTAATGAAGTTAATGGAATAACAGAATCAACCGAGTACTTGGGATGACTTAGTTTACAGTCCATTGTTAGAAATAATGGAACATGCATACAAAAGGAACTGTTAACTAATGAAATTTAAAAACATGTGCACATTTTTATGTAGTATATAAAATGAATATTATAAATATATGATTATTGACAATGGCAGATCAAGAAAACATCAAATAGATGTGTAGATTTATAATGCAAGGGATTTTCTTATATTTCATATAACATTATTGAGCATCCATTCTCTTTGACAATGATAAATCGATGATGACATAAATCGAGAAAAAAACACACAAATGAAATGGTTCAATTATATTGTGTGATTTTGAGCATTATGTAAATGTCATATTTCTAGTCATGGATGACGTCTTTGCTGAATACAACTTTGGAAGCGTTGAAAATAAAACAATCAAAGCCAGAGTATATTTCTCATTTTCAACACATCTTTAGGAAACATAAACAAAGACTAGTGTATATTTATCATATAAGATTTAATTGATCATGTTCCAGTAAGACATACATCGAAAAACATAAATCAATTGGGACCATGAAAACTTAATTTCAAGCTATTCCAGAAAAAAAATTATGCTAAAAAGTTTCATTATAAACATTAAAAAAACACGCGTTCTTTTTTAGTAATCTACTTTGAAATGTATAAACTTAATCATTTAATGCACACACTTCCCAGATTCATTTCGTTTTGAATATTAATCGGATGCAGTACAACGAACCCGAATGACAACGATGGAAAAATAATGTTATTCAAATCAACCGGTTTCAGATACATGATTCAAACATACCCAATTCGGGCAAGGTATTTTCATCCACCATGTAATTACAGCTTTAGAATCTAAAATATTGTGTTTTTTTTTAAACAAATACTCGTTTTTTTAGTTATCAGCTTAAAAATATATCAACTTGATTATTTCAAGCAAACACTTCCCAAATTCATTTCTTTTTCAATATCAATCGGATGCAATACAACGAACCCAAATGACAAAGATGGAAAAACAATGTTATTAAAACCAACTGGTTTCTGGTACGTATTCAATTCTGGCACCGTATTTTCATCCAACATTTGAAAGGCTCCGTGCAACAATGTGTTAAGTCTGAAATTGACGTTTTGAGAAAAGAGGCATTGAACGTTTTTAAATTGGTCATTGATATTAGGATTGGCAAGTGGCCAAATGATGACATTATTATGATCACTTTGATTTTGTGGTATGGTTGAAGAATATAACATGGATCTATAAGCATGTGACACTTAGCAATACATTTTGGCGAAACATGTTATGTAGATTTAATACATTGTTGCACGGAGCCCTTCATTTGATAACAGCTTTAAAATCTACATTATTGTATTTAAACAAATACGCGTTTTTAGTAATCAACTTCAAAATGTATCTACTTAATTATTTCATGCACAAACTTCCCAAATTCATTTCTTTTTGAATATCAATCGGATGCAGTACAACGAACCCAAACGAAAACAACGGAAAAACAATGCTATTTAACTCAACCGATTTATGATACATGATTCATACATACTCAATGTATTTTCATCCACCATTTAATTGCAGCTTTAAAATCTAAATCATGGTGTTTATTTAAAAAATACGCGTTTTTAGTAATCAACTTCAAAATGTATCAACTTGATATGTTCATACACACACTTCCCAAATTCATTTCTTTTTGAATATCAATCGGATGCAATACAACGAACCCAAATGACAACGATGGAAAAACAATGCTATTCAAATCAACCGATTAATGGAACGCACTCAATTCGGGCAAGGTATTTTCATCCACCATGTAATTACAGCTTTAGAATCTAAATTATTGTGTTAATTTAAATAAATACGCGTTTTTTTGTAATCAACCTCAAAACTTATAAAACTAATTATTTCATGCACACGCTACCCAAATTCATTTCTCTTTGAATATCAATCGGATGCAATACAACAAAACCAAATGACAACGATGGAAAAACTATATTTTTTAAATCAACTGGTTTCTGGTACATGAGTAATTCAGGTAAAAAGAAATATATATCGTCACAGCTTAGATATTTCACTTTTTAAAAAATATTCGTTGACGTTAGAGTACTAGTAATCAACCGAACATTATACATCAACTTTATAATTTCATACAAACACTTGCCAAACTCATTTCTTTTTGAATATCAATCGGATGCAGTACAACGAAACCAAAAGAAAGCGACGGAAAAACAATGTTATTTAAATCAACCGGTTTCCGATACATACTCAAATCGGGCAACGTATTTTCATCAACCATTTTCAACGTCTTGCCATTCAACTGTACATTGCGTGAAACAAGGTTATTATCCTCTGGAGTCATTAGGTACAAACTCGCATTAAAATTCGCAAAGTTGTCGCTGTTTAAATCAAGACGTGCCGGCTGTTTACCCGTGTTTATATTGACAACAATAAGGGTTATTGACCCCAGGGGATATCCGGAACGATGAGAGGAACAATGCGCATAAACGCGCAATAATCCATTCGAAACAGTACTGTTCTGTAATATTGTCCCACGGTACTGTGATGTCATAGAGGTACTATTGCGCAATACTGTCCCAAGAGACTGAGACGTCACAGATGTTTGCAGTACACGGGTACCGACGAGTTGCTTGAATACATACGATAACCAATAATCGGGATTCGGATAGAAATCCAGATTCAGCAAATTATAACTGGTCGTCGAATAAAACGACTGCCGCGCCACTAATTTAATCTCATTTTGAGCCGCAATACCAAGTTTATCAAGCCATAGAAACCCCGACGCATAACTATCGGTTATTTTGGGTGTACCCCCGGAATTGCTATCTGCTGTCTCCCCAATCCAAATATCAACTGGTCCCCCTGCGGCTTCATATAAACTCTCGCGCATGAGACCCAGCGTAGTTTCGAAATACTTGAACCACGTGATATTATAGAACTGATCCAGGGTCGCCGGTGGTCCGTGGAAGTAGTAATGGTGAGCGGTAATAGCGGATATATTATGTTTTATATATTTCACGAAGTCTTTCATTGTTTTGGCGCTATCTCCGGAGTATGTCCCGTCCCGTGGAGTTTCACCGTCCATGCCAACGAGTTTACAATTTCGGAATTCGCTGAATTCGCCTAAAATGCGTTTTAAAATGAGGAAATCCTTCGCCAGTCGTTCTCCCGTCGCGTTAAATGCAGCAGTTGAGAATTTATGATATGGCGGTTCGTTTCCCAGTTCAAAATGGACGTCGTTATGGTATTCCTTACTGATCAAGTATTTCATCAGGGAGCGTGCGTTTGTTGAATCCCATTGGGGACCATAACGTAATTCGATATTCAAATCATATAATAACCGTCCACCTGCAAACAAAAAGTGATAATATTTTGAATTATCTGCGAAACTAGTGAATATAGATACTGCGAGTGATTTTAAAGACTCTATGAAAGATAAGGATAATCAACTTATATAAGCATAAGACGAAACTGTAAAAAGCGGAGAATTCAAAATCATCCATCACCTTTTTGATTGTTTGATTTTTTACTTTCATTTTTACATTAAACAAAAAGTCATACACCTGTACAAAGTCAAAGTCAAATCATCTACTTCAAACATAAACAACATTATCTTCACCTCTGCTTATTATATTTTATTTCTTAAATTACAATTTAATTGTAATCAAAATATTTGAAATCAAAATATCATTCATCACCTGCATCGCGAGCCAATGAAATGAGGTTATCGATGTCTTCCGGGAAAATGGCGGTTATCCCGCCAAAAGCAGTATCTGGGTCAACTGCAGCTCGGTTAATTTTAAGGATGGATTGTTGCTCGGGGGCTGACCTTGTGTTGTAGAAAATACCTGTGCAAAGGAGAAAAAGGTGCATTAAGGGAAAAATGTACATTTTCTCATTAAAATGCGTATAATTCAATAATCATAATTCTGTTATATCGTTTCAACAGTTTGGATTTTTAGCAAGGAACATACATGGTATAACTGTCAGCAATATTATGCTGTCATATAACTTAGAAAAGAGATGCCTTAAACCCGCTGCAATGCAATGTAGTTTATCAGTACAAAACACCTTATATTGAACTGCCATTTATTGAAACTCCTCGAATAAATTAAGATTTATTATTCAACAACAGTGTGAGGCTCCGTGGCCTAATGGATAAGGCGTCTGACTTCGGATCAGAAGATTGAGGGTTCGAGTCCCTTCGGAGTCGTTTTCCTTTATCCAGTCGCAAAACGTGGTTTAATCTGATGTTAATTTAAACCAAATAACTTCAGTACGAACTGGTAACATTTGACAAAATAACGATCTTGCCAGTATTCGAACCTGGAATCTCCTGATCCGTAGTCAGGCGCCTTATCCATTGGGCCACAAGACCACATGAAAAATCGTAATTGATAACTTTTCTCTGACTTATATTGATTCAAATCTTGTTGGGGTTTATTATGGCGTAGATTCTTATTCTCAGGCAACCCCATCCCCACTTTCTTTTAGAGCCTATTTCTTGATCTGTCCTTGATTCCTACCTGTATCAGCAGGACCTCCACCCCATCGCAATATTGCTGGTGCCAGACCACGTGCTAATGTACAAGGATTGGTCGGGTCCTTTTACTTTGGTCCTACTCTCTTACTCATGCCCATATCCCTATATGCAAACCGCTATAGGTTCGGTCATTTTTGAATAGGAATCATATCAATTCTTTGACAAGCCCGGAGATATATGAAGAGGGGATCGGTTATAGAATAAACAATAGACAGGCCTCTTAAATTTGATGTATCTCTTGTTCTGCCCTGTTCCGCGTTTAATACCTGTATCAGCTGGTCCTCCTCCCCATCGCAATATCGCGGGTGCCAGACCCCGGGCCAGCGTACGCACGCGTGGTAGAGAGAAATTGAGACCCTTCCAGGGATCGGATGGGTCGTTTTTCAAAGCGAAGTCAAGGGTGAAACTGAGGTATTCTTCTTCTGTTGTAGAGAGAATCTACAAAAAGACAAAGTTAAAATGGACAATATAAAAGTCACAAAGAAAATCACCAAGCGAAAAAAAAAAAAGAATTGTTTTAGGTGACTGCTCAATTGAACTATGATTATTTTAAGAAGCTTACTATGATCATTATTTTACATTGGAACAAAGTCATTGCAACGTCGCGACCCCGTTGGAAAAACCTCCTTATATGTCAACTAGACAGACTCATTTCGACGTCATGCCTGAAAGGTACTTGGAAGGTGCCTGGATGAACATTGGTGATTTGATATAGGTCGTGTTATATTAAGTTATTTTCAATGCGATAGAATACGTACCTTCGACGTATCGATGTTGACATTATAGTTTATGACGCCATGCTCAGTGGCCGATGAAACTCCCAGAAACAAAAGGATTCCAACAGGAATCAGCAACCAGTTGATGATGCCCATTTCTTGTGGCTGTAATGAAAAAATAAATAAATAAAACATATTGACATAAGTATAAAAAGCCTTATTTGAATATAACGTAAGATACATAATTTATTGATACAATTACTGGGTGTGATCCCTATATACCTTTCTATACTTACATCTCCCTGTACATGCATATTTTTTTAGAGTAGGTCTATGTTGAATTTCGCGGTTTATACGCTATTTTATGTACGATTAAATTTTTCTTAGGTTAAACTAAAAATAACATATTTGCTTTAAAAAGCTGTTCTAGATACGTTAATACATATAAGTCTTGAGACTATTTTTTGCCAAATTTAAGCTAAAGACCTAGCTATGTCACAACCGGGTCGCCGACGTAAACACGTTAACCTTCCTGATATTGCGACATGCGCAACATTGCATTGGGATGTAAATTGATGACTGTAGGCAATTGTAATGACTGAACGTATATATATTAATACGTCTTACTCGGCAATACGTCGAACTGCTACCGAACGCGATTACGTATTTACCCCGTTACGTTAAGACCAGACACGAATAGAGTCTGTCAACTTATTCAAACGAATTATATACAATGTAAGTGTTTATACATGTATATGATGTTCGCTTTCTCCTGTATTGTAATCTAAAAGCAAATGTATTATGATATACCGAATAGTACACGATCGGGTCACCTCGGTATATATTCTCTTACAATTCATGTAACCATTTTCGCGATACAGAAATATGTACTGACCTACCTTTATTAAATGTTATCCATTAATTATATTAAAGCAGTTATCCTACATCAATTAAAGAATATCGACATAAAGAATTATGAATGTATATCATATGACTTCGGTACATTAAGTAAAACGCCCCCTTTTCATGGCTAAAACATAACCTTTCTGATTCATATAAGCTGTTTTAGCATTACAATAACATGCACGAGGTCGTCAGTCAATAATGCTGGTCTAATTAACTATTTCATGTAGAATTATATTTTTAGTATGCGCGACAATGCTTCTTATATGGCGATCAATAATAAAGTCGCCATATTTGTTACTGAATGCAACATAATTATGGGCATTTGTTCTATTCGATTCATTGTGTTCAGTCCCTCTTGATGTTTCTAGAAAATTGTTACATAAGAAAAGTTTACATCAAAAACATTCAAAACATTTAGGAGGACTTACAATATTTCAAACAATTCGAAACTACGACAAAATATATATGACCAGTAAGTGTACAGACATACATACCTTCTGTCACCTACAGTAGAGCTGTAAGTTGCCCATTTTAACTCGTTTAAAAAATATCGAATTGAGTTCTGCCTAGAAAATTAACCAAGGTTAGAATATGTTTAAATTTGAAAATTTGACAATTTTCGGAAAAAAAAACACTTATTTGTCAGAATACGCAAAAAAAAAAAAAAAACAGTGAGGAATCGAAGCATGCAAAATAATGATACTTACGTCATGAACGCAAGATGCGTTGTGAGGGGGTTTTGCCACACACAAAATCTACAAAAGGTGTAACATAATGAGATTTTTTTACAAAAAAAAAAATCATATAGATTTTTTAACAAGCTCGGTGGCATTCATGTGGACTCCGTGGCCTAATGGATAAGGCGTCTGACTTCGGATCAGAAGATTGAGGGTTCGAGTCCCTTCGGAGTCGTTTTTGGTTGTATGCCTTTATTCAACGTTTGAACTTTTTTAATTAGCACCTTTGTAATCGGTCGGTATGTTCTTTTTTTGTGAAAAAAAAATAGAGTGATAAAATGCTCCCCCAAATGGAAATAAAAACATCGATCTTGCCAGGATTCGAACCTGGAATCTCCTGATCCGTAGTCAGGCGCCTTATCCATTGGGCCACAAGACCTGTTGTATAACAGAATTATTACAATGAAAAGTGGATGATATATTGCTTTTAGATAACTGATTATAGATTGTATGACTTAATTAAACGTTTAAACTTATATGCACCTTTGTTATCGCGTGAAGAAGTGTGGACACTCTTCCCTTTTGTGAAAGTTTTAAAGAATTTTCTTTTAAACAATAATGATAATACACACTCCCTGTTGGAAGAGAAAAAAATCGATCTTGCCAGGATTCGAACCTGGAATCTCCTGATCCGTAGTCAGGCGCCTTATCCATTGGGCCACAAGACCACTTGTTGATGGGTTTTTGCTACCGTTTGAACAGAAAATATGACGCGATTTTGTGGGGTAGGGGTATTTAACTTTGAACCCGGTTATCTTCAACAGGTTGTTTCTAACCAAATTTGCATATGTTTTACATAGGGTTGTTTCAAAGTAGGCGAAAAATGCTGCAATACTGTTTAGGTTCGACCACTTACCCTTTTATATGATAATTTAGGCTCAAAATGCACTTGTAATATTTGCATACAGTTAATGCACACCCAATGACATTTCAATGGAAACTATACAACTGCTACACAACTGCTACATAGCGCGAATTATAAGAAAATAGAATGATTTCATATTATTAACATTGAGATATATATATCATACTATTGCAATACTTGCTTTTATTTGATGTGCATACATTTTCATTTATTTTGCAACTTACAATGTAGAGCGAATATACATGCTTGTATGTGACTCCGCTAGCTATCACTGCTATGCCGACGACACCCAACTTTATGTTTCATTTAATCCCAAGTCATGTGCAAATTCAATGATTCAAAACATCGAATCATGTCTGCTAGCGATTAAGCGTTGGATGCAATCAAACCTTTTAAAATTGAACGATGAAAAAACGGAATTCATTTTATTTGGAACCCCATCATGCTCTCGCCAAATCCCATCTCTTTCGCTAGTGGTTGGATCAAACCGCATTGATACTACCTCTTCTGTACGCAACCTTGGTGCCACACTAGAGCGGAATTTATCTATGGAGAAACTGGTCCTTGAG
>LQRL01092251.1:471-12240 GCA_001703475.1 Hydroides elegans | reverse complement strand
TCAGAACCGCTCTATTTTACCTAAAGAATATCAGTCGTATCCGCCGATATCTAGACCAAGACTCCGCCAAAACCATAGTTCATGCTTATGTCATTTCGCGCCTCGACTATGCCAACAGTCTCTTATACAATATCAATGCAAAGCTGGTGCGTCGCTTGCAAATATTCAGAATACTCCTGCTCGGATAATTCTTAAGGCTTCCCGACACGACCGTGCCACACCTCTACTGAAATCACTACATTGGCTTCCAATCGAAAAACGAGTACTTTTTAAATGTCTATTCATAACCCATAACTGCATACACGGCCGAACACCAAAGTATCTCACCGAACTTCTAGTCATCAGTCGCCCAACTCGAGCGCTGAGATCTGGTAGTCAAAGTTTGTACATATGTCCTAAGACTAAAACTAGTTTCGGTGATCGGGCATTTGTCAATTTCGCACCGCGCATTTGGAACAATCTACCGTTGTCACTTCGCAATATTACATCAATTTCACCTTTTAAAAAATCTCTCAAAATGTATCTGTTTCGAAAGTGATCAATATTTTCTAGTCATTAACTATTTTATTCATTATAAAGTTTAACGTTTTAATTTAGTACTGTATTCCTTCTAAGTTTTTAGTTATATCTTGTAATGTTTCTGTAAAGTGCTTAGAGCTGCTTCAGATTAAGCGCTATATAAATGCAATAAATATAATATAATGTTGTTCTTGTCTATATTTCGATAATAATGTACATGTAAGTATTCATGATTTTGTATACATGTACAAATGTAGGTAACATTTTGAAAATAAATGATTGTAAATCAATCAAATAATACTGTTCAACAACAGTAGCAAGAAAGTAGTAATTTCTGAATAGGCCACGAAGACGATATTCTACATGAGTTCAGTTTTTCTTGTGAAAGCTCCAGTGAAAATCATCATTTCCGAATGCCTTATAATAGAATTCTATCATCTTAGAAAAATATAGAAACGTTCCTTTTACTGGGCTTGACATTGTTTCTGATTAAAATGCTTGTTGTGAAGATTTAAGTGCATTCTAAAACCTGTTGAATCAACTTTGTAGAAGTATACTAAGCGTCAAAAGTATCGAATATTATTTTTGAGAATTTCTGAGCGCTACCTGAAATAGTGTTAGTTTTCATGAGTTTAATATAATTATAATGAAATATGTTGTAAAGACGTCCTGAAATTTTTAGATTAATTGAAGACCAATTAATGCCAAAAATAATCACTTAAAGCGCACAGGGGTCGAAATCAAAAGTCACAAAACGCCATACCACTGCACATTTCATGGAAGCACGATAGTTGCGTAAATCGATGAATGCCTCGATTGTTGCTATAGAATAATATCGATTCTTTTCTTGTCTAAATCATATTACATTCGTTTAAAAATCATTTTTGTTTTTGTTACACTCATCCTCAACTGAAGAGGCAAAATGTAAATATTAAACCAATAAAATATAAATTCAATATTAAGAGCGATCGCATATTGGCGATCGCAAGGTTGTAGATTTTAGACCATTTCACATTTAATATACGGGTTTCTAAAGCGTTATTATTTTTTTATGATTTTTTAAAATGAATAATAATGAAGCTGTTTGAATATAATAACGAATTCTCAAGAATGCT
Organism: Hydroides elegans; assembly: GCA_001703475.1. Classification (NCBI taxonomy): domain Eukaryota; kingdom Metazoa; phylum Annelida; class Polychaeta; order Sabellida; family Serpulidae; genus Hydroides; species Hydroides elegans. Next base: position 10,606 of record LQRL01092251.1, on the reverse strand, counting down.
CCCTGACGAAAATGAATGGTTGCTCCCTATTTGAACCTTAAATTTTACTTTAGGTTCGGTTTATATGGTAAGTCTTTCACATATCGAAATTGTTGCTATTTTCTACACAATATACACGAAATTATATGCTTACTCAAGCAACTCGAAAGTCATTGTGACATTAACGTTAAATCCTAGTAACATTAAGTCTGTAATGTTCTAATGACGATTACTCAATCTCTATAAAGGCTTATGTGATAAACCATTTCTTCTTATCGGTCGTGAATTTATTTTAAAAAGAAAACATCATTTAAAATTGTCAATAAAATCATGGTTATACGATTTAGATACTTTAACAATAAACATTATTGGATAGCAACTATTGAGACATTTACTATAGGGTTACCAGCGAGTTTCACTCAACTGTGCGTTGGTATGGTGTTTTGTGATTTTTGTTTTCGACCCCTGTATGTTTCAAGTCTTTATTTTAGGCATAAATAGATTTTCAATTAGTCTGAAATTTTTATGAAGTATTAACAATATATTAAACTTGAATAATATAAAATGAAAAAAAAATTATATAAAATCATTTTAAACTCAATTTTTTTTCAAAAATAATATTCGATACTTTTGACGCTTGGTATATATATATAAACTGCTCAACAGAACAACACACAACACTCTCAGTGAAAATCATAATGCCAGATATTCTAAAAATATAAACTTAGAACTATCCATTGACGTTCCTTTCACTTGGCTTCAAATCGTCTTTTTGATTTTTTTTATTGATGTCCAATCGTCTGTGTCGGTTCGTAATTGGGTGGAGGTGAGAGTGTGCCCTGTGTTTGACCTTGAGACTGTGGGCCGTGACCTTGACCCAATATATTTGGGTCTTTCCTGTGAACGCGATAAATGATAAAAATATAATGATTTGTATTTAATGATATTAGACAGGGAGTACATTTGCAATTAAGTAGTATTTTTTCTCATAAGGGCTGTATTTGATCAGAGAGAAAGTAAGTGATCAATTTTTTTCGCATTAGAAACAATTATTATCAAAGGGTATGGTCACATGAAAAGCGGCAAAGAGAAGTGAAAAACGATTCCTGTTCATTTAAGATCTTCATATTACTTATTCACTTCTGATTTATGAATAATCTATAAGAAAACGACTCGGTATCGCTCTTTAATTGCCGCTTCCCGCGTGATCAGACCCTAAGACATTTTAATGATACAAACTTAGATATATCCAAAATTGAATTAATTATAATCCATCGATCACAAAAATATGAATAATATAAATGAGTACCTGTCCTGGTTTCCATAGAGTTGAGGCTGACCTGGCGGGCTAGAAAACGTGTTTCCCCCTGTTTGGGCTCCGTTCGAATAAGCCGGTGGTTGAGCCATGCCTTTAAAAAAAGAATAAAGGGGTGCATAAATATTGAAATGGAACGTTTGCAGACATAAATGTGATATATAGTACGTTAGTTGATTTTTGAGGTTCAAATAACAACGACCCGAAAGCATCATATAACGAACGCTCACTTGGGTTGTTTTCGCAAATATAATGCTTACGATAAGTTAAATCGCTGACATGAATAATTTATTAGGAGGTTATATGTGGGGTTTAAATTAAAATGTTTTCTCCTTACCCGTTCCTCCAGCACCTGTAGATCCAACGGGTGTCATACCCGGGTAAGAATTCATCGGGTAGTTACCCACAATGCGTTGCGGTCGGGTCTTCACTGAACACACGAAACAGACAACACAGGCTGCAACGACACCTGGAAACAAACGTAAGTTTTTTTCGCTTTTTGTTGATAATTACGACCATAGGAAACCATTTATGTGTTTCTCTAAAATGTTGCTACGACGGGGCACAATAACCTTTACCTCTTGCCCCGTTTCTTTTCACCATGGGCTTCGATTCTTACCGAGGAAGGCCAGCAGCAGAATGACACTGAACACAATTCCAACTAGAAATAAAAAGTACTCATAGAGCACAAAAATCTGCGATCATTTCCTTCCAAGTTAAATTATACAGGAGTACCCAACGAGAGATTTTAGAAGTATGTCTAGTATCACTTATTTAATCGTGAAACGAATTCATTTGTAGCTTAAAGTTAGGAAATAGTATTCCATTGAGTAACACATTTATTCGTCGTTTGCCAGCCAGAAAAGACCGAAAATCGTTTCCAACAACGTTGCAAATAAGAAAAGTTATTCTTCAATGATTCATGCCTCTCTGAGGGTCCATCAAAATTAGTAATTGTTGAGCCCTGATTTGTTCAAACCGGGATGTGTCTCGTGTAATAATTCCACACTTTGGACCCTATTACTTGAAATATAACAAAAAGGAAATTTCTATAATGGTTCTATTCTGTGAAAATGCCAGCAAGGAATATGTCTGGGCAGAATAGATATTTCACCGAAAAATCACTGGCTACTCCTGATAATAAAAGGGTTTCCAAACTATGCAAACATCACTTTATCATGTATGGATAATTTTGACAAAAATTTGCAAATAATAATATGTTAATGAGATTTATTTTCTTAAAAACGAGTATTATTAAAAAGTAAAACATTTCTCATGTTTTACTGAGTGATTTTTTTCTTAAATAAAGATACATTATCATTCATAAATATGGGCTTTTATTCGAAAGCATATAAGGGCACTCAGTGAAACGCCAGTATTGATTGAATTTTCTTGATTCTTTATTTCATGCTTGATGTTGTTTTTATAAAGAAAACATAAGACGCGTCACAGGGCTTTCCACTTGCCGTATTTTTACGATGACGCAATGATTACGTCACAATGTAAATTGTCATGCGTAAGCGCATCTATTGCGTAATTTTTATTCTTAATGCTACCCTCCCGGGTGGCATGTCGTTGGACGCTTTAAGTCAAGAAAATCCATATTTTTTTTGTTTTGAACAGTGCGATTGGTCTTATTAATCATTTCAATTTAAGAATGTAAACACAAAAAGCATGAAATAAAAATAACACTTCATGTTTTCAGGAAAATACCGTAAAATATTTCGCCCCTTGGGAAACCGCCCGGGAGGGCCCCCTCGGGGCAAATATTTTACGGTATTTTCCTGAAAACATGAAGTATTATTATAATATCACAGGCCCTTTTATCAGGTCGAGGACGTCTCCCGAAACGGAGACGTCTCCCGAAACGGAGACGTCTCCATTTCGGGAGACGACCGTCTCCGTTTCTGGAGACGGTTACCTGATTTTGTAAATTTAGTGAAATATATTTTTAAAACGGTAATAAAACTATGAAATATATTAGTTTTTCAAAATGTTAATTTTATTTTAAATAACATATACCTTTATGCACTAAATACGAAAAAAATCACAATATAACACGTATAACTAAACAAAATATGACGTCTAAAACATAGATGAATTGGAGAAAAATAGCATTTATGAACAAATCAACTTTATATTAGGATCCATTATTCTAAAAACAACGAATGGGCAAAAGAAAAACAAGAATGCAGATTCAAGCTAATATACTCCCACAACCACTGACAAATTTATATGAAATTTCTATTCTTTGATTTTGTTGCAGAAGCGTTTCTTTGTGAATCCTTACTCCTTTAGATGCGATATTATCTGAAAAATCGTCTTAAATGTATGATATTTGCAAAAATTATATTATCTTAACATTTTTTTTCACATCTGACAAGTAATGCAGGAGATTTTACTAATAAAAAATTGCATTAAATACTTCACTAAACAAGGGCTATACAATTTTGTTACATTTTTATGTGTTTATTGACGCGTTGGCATCCGTCGTCTAACAGATCTTCTTTGATAATATTAGAAATTAAATAATTAATCATCATATAATCATAAAATAGTAACCAGGAATGAACTGAGAAATAATTTAAATGCCTGTTTTTATTCAAAGTTAAAAAAGCTTGCTAATATTGCAATAATTAATCAAACCTATCTTAGATCGATTGACAAAATTTGATTCGAAACGATTTAAAATGTTAAACAGTTGACGAAGAAGTTCTATACCGTCACCAATAGACGAGACCTGTTTATAGAGAGCTCTGCTGCTCACATGCACAATGAGTCTCCTTTTATATGCCTCTCCTCATATTGAGCGATGACGTCAATGACGTCAGGCTTTACAGTGGGTGACAGCTAGGCGATTAAAATGGTGATAAATATCAAGCTATTGTCGTGTTTAAAGCTTGATATCTTCTAATTTAATGAACGGATCGACTTCAAAACTATCCTTGCTCCATATTCAGTATGTGGTCGACAATTCAATACATATTTTACAGTGTGATTCGGTGTGTATTTGTAGAAAAGTGTCGGACACGGACCCAGGTATTTTTTTGAAAAAAAAATCGACTGATTTTAATACCTGCGAAATTTTCGTAAACGAAAAGATCGCAGATAACAACGGCCCCTGCTCTGTAATTATGATGTTCTTATATTCATGACTAGTGGTCAATAACCACATCCGTTACCTCGCCCATCCCCCTTGACCCAATGCGCAGCTAAAAATTTCACATGATTCCAAGCGACCATGATTATCACACTTAGCCAAGTCCCGACAATGAATCATATAAATATATAAATTATTATATTGAATCATGACTTACCAAGAAAGGCTAGCAACAAGATAACACTGTACACTATCCTAGTTATGGTCCGCCCCATCTTAGCTCTACACATGATCTCTTCCCAACTCCCTCGCTCTTCTAATCCCTGATTCCCATAATTCACAATTTAATAGCAAATTGTCTCACAAACCTTTGTACAAGCCACTTACCCAGGAAGGCCAGCAACAAAATGACACTGAACACAATCCCGACAATCGCTCCTGCACCATAGTGATGATGGTCGCTGTCTTCGTGACTATCTGGGTATTCTCCGCAGTGGCTGCCGTCCGCCTCTTCTAGGGCTTAAGTTAAGTAATGCATTTTATAAACACAAGTATATATCAGTTTACGGTATATGTGCAACAACCTGTTTATAAGTGTCGAATTATAGAAAACAGGCGACTTTGTGAATATCGCGGTATTCTCCACAGTGACCTCCGTCCCCTTCCTCCAAGGCTGTATAGGAACATCAAATAATATTAAGTCATTTTTTATTTGAAATGTGTATGACCAATGCCAAGAGAAGTTTAAAGATAGTAGCAGTCATACGCGACTTCAAAATTGACACGGTCATTTGGGCATTTATCAGAGTGCTCATGACGTACTTTCTTGGCTTGATGTTGGTAGAATAATGCCAAAGGTGTTTCGAAGCCGCGCGACTGATCACCAAACGGAAGACAGTGCTTAAGAGTGTCACGAAAAGTACGATACATTGCGTATGTGCCTGGTTCATTTTGGCATTTTATTGCCAAATGCTAGGGCCGATTGCTTTTAGAATGACAACTAAAACCCACAATTTCTGCGCTGGTATGCCTCAGTGTATTCCAAAAATATGTAAAGGTATCTGGAAAACTCGGTCCAGTTTAAAACTAGGTCCACTTTTTTACAACTCGGCCCGCCTAACACCTCGGCCTATTTTACATGTTCTTACCAATAAAGAAACATATGAACTTACAAACTGCGGTGTACGCGAGTTGAAATCCAGTATGGTTCGTATTGACATCCGTATAGAATTCAATGTACATCGCTTCTCCTTCTGTGTAAACTGGAAGGTCTTCGTTGATCCCGCGACTACCAGTGTATTCACCTATCCAACCATCGTCTCCTTATTGAAAGAAAAACACACACACAAAGCAAATGAGAGCAAATGATTAAAATCATGAATCCTTTATTCATCGTTAAGAACTTAAATCAATATGTTGTTTCTTATTTGGTATATGCTATTTCAAATGCATGATGACTTTTGACGTTTATTTGTGATTGATTGGTGGTTATCTTTATATGATTACTGTATAGGATCAAGTACGAGATCAGCTCATCAATTAAATAATTGTTAAGTTCTGAGGCACAGCCGACGCATCTGTACATTGTTTTAACTAATGACATGGAGTTGACCGACTACTTTAGCCGACCTAGTTTACAATCCATAGTAAAAAATTTAGGATCATGAATAATGAAAATGATTATAAACTAATTTAAATAAGCAGGGCACACTCGGTAACCGCTGTCCATGCTTTCGGACGTGACGTCGATATGACGTTCTAATTTGGGCGGCTAAAATGATAATGAACCAAATTCATAGAAGAGCCCCACACGAGTTGTTCCTCAAAAAAGGTGTTCCTTTTCAAAATTAATCTTAATTCATTCAAAAAAATATAGCTAGGCGTTCTAGATAGAAATGTTATTAAAAAATTGAATGACATATAAGTATTTCGATTTTCACTTTTCATAAAAGGTGTTCCTCACCGGATTCTAGCTGCCTAGATGAGCGCAAATGAGGCTAGCTAGCTACAAAAATAGGAACACCTATTTGTAAAATTTGCTCTACTAAATTAGATTATTTATTGTTTATTTCAACGTATCAATTAGTTTTATTCTCAATCTAACACATTTCAAAAGATCGGTCGTGGGGTGCCCTTCTTCATATAATATCATTCCATTACCATGTTCTCCGCAGTGAATTTCTAAGAAGTCATAATGAGATTCGATGTCAAATTCGACAGTCCATAGCGAAATCGCGAATCCTTCTTCAACAGTAATAACCCAGCATACATCCAGGTGACTGAAATATTGAAATAATATTGAACATACTGGGGATAAAAATTGAAAAAAAAAATATATTTACAAAATGTACTATGCGTTGAATTGAATATGTGTGTTTCGTCTGAAAATTGATTTTTACATGAATATATTTATCATATTAAATTCATTCATTGCATTCTATATCTATCTATTTAATAACAATAAATCATGAATAAACCCGTAAGGGTCCAATTGCTTATGGACATATAAAACATGATGAGAAACATAAAAGATGAACCTACTCAGGGTAGTTTGTCACTCCGTATCCATCATGTGAATTGATATAGCCAATGGTTGAGTTGGAAGCTTCGTATACATCGTCACAACCTTTAGTAATAAAAATGCTTAATTTTTTATAAATCAATCATCAATACATGTAAATAATTGATTAAAAATATGTTTTGAATACATTATCAATTAATTTTCGAATAGCATCCATTTAGTATCAATCAATTATCCGACATCATATAGTGGAGGTTCGCAATGAAACTTCACACAATATTTCAATATATCCATTTAATTATGATAAGACTGCGTCCCACATGCGTCTAAAATTGACGCCGAAACGAAAATGTAGTTGGTGTAAGTGCGTTTCGTTTCCCGACGTCGTTTGTTCCTAAAGGAAACGGAAAGTGTCGAAAATTGTGGTTTGAGGCCAAGCGATGGATTGAAGTTATTTCTAGGCAAAAGTCTTCAAATTCATTGTTTCATTATTTAAAATTATACATACCTTGTGATATTGAAAGAAATCCAACACATACCACTATAAAAGATAACTGCATTTTGTGAAGGATATCGAGTTCAAAATCAAATTTGATTGAAAGAATTTAAACTCAAATATGTTTTTTTTATTCTTTATAATTTGATATGCCAATACCACTGTTGTATAAACTATGTTACATGATATTATCTAATGAAATTGTCAATATAAATATTTGAAATCTAGCCAGAAAATCATATGTCTGATCCTTATGGTATGTAATACGGATCGATTAAGGTCAGGCGTGGAACGAAAGGGGTTATGAAATTTATTTCGACTTATTTATGTAACAATAAAAACAACATTTATATAAATCAACATTATTTATTAAAACCATTCAGTTGAATTTAGACAAATCAATATGTTTTGATTTAGCTTATTTTCATAGGTTTATAAAACAACATTGCCATATCATGGTTAGATAAGGAAATTATTAAATGCATATCATGTATAACAGCAACCTTTACCCTAAATCGAACCTTAATCGACAAAACAGTATATAGTAATACGGATCGTATGTCAATAATTAAGCTATCCTAGATTGAGCAATGTCTGAGTGGAATGGATCATGAGTGTTAATTAGAATTGACATATTTTACAATTAAAAAAAATGAACATAAATATGTATATGATTTGATGCATATAAAAAGTTAAGAGCATATTGCTAAGTAAAACAAAAACACGTGTTCTAAAAAAACGAAGACATAAATGAACATAAAATGGTAGGCAAAATAGACAAAGCAAATATCATAGTGAAATGAATATTTCATAGAAGATAAAACAGGTAGTGTTATTCTTCGAGGTTTTTGGCATGCTTACCCTTACACAATATATATTTCAGCCCTTCAAAATATCCAAATGCGCCCTCTGATAAAAAAAATAGTCCGATCCATATTTTGCGTTACTAGTTTGATCTTTCGTAAATATGCAAATACACGGGAACACGATTTGTAAGGATAAGCTTATAGTTTATGACCTACTAATGTATGCCAACTATGGATAATCCATATTGCGTTTATGTAATTATAAGAGTTCCAGGGTCTGTATATAATAACAAACAAATCATGAATTAGAATGTTGATAGACAACTGAAAGATACTCCAATACTAATTTTTGATATAAAATTAGAACTGCGGTGCAAAATAAATTATATGAATTTATATTTAGGAAAACTATTTCATGCTAATTACATGTACTTATGCTATGTTACATATTAATATGCATACAGGGAAACATTCCTGCTCTATCATAATACTGAGAGTAAATAAAATATTTTGAAAATGTAATTAAAAATCGTTAGATCCAAGGTGTGAGTCCACGCTCTGATTAAACTCTATAGAAAAGGTGTACATACTAATATTTCTGTTGAAGTTATTAAGATTAACAGATTATATCCTTATTCAAGTTATTATATACTTTGTCAATATACTTATTGACCTTGATACAAAGACTTGATTTATCAAATGCCCTTTTCTTGAAAACACTTTGCCGATTTTACCATTGAGAATCATTGAAGATATTGTACATCATCCCACTGGGTTCCACCAACTGGTTAAGGTCAAGTCATATTGGTCGGTATTTTGTCATAGATAATGACCGTTGTCTGTCAATACATTAGTTGATCAGATATCACAGATGACCAGTCGATTGTGTTGGTTCATAACTAGGAGGCGGCGAAAACGTGCCCTCTGAACGACCTTGAGATGTTGTGAACCCATTGTGACCTTGACTTTGGCTCATGGGTGGTGGTGCACCATATGCTGGACCGAGCTGGGAAGGATCTTTCCTGAGGATATATAAGGCATTGTTAAAAATATACATAAATGTGAACAATTTCATGGCTTTATGTGGATTTGCAGGCATCATGTTGAGATAGAAACGAGATATCAAGACAGAATGAGAGATACAGAAGAGAGAGAAAGAAAGAAAGAGAGAGAGAGAGAGAGAGAGAGGAGAGAGAGATAAAGAGAGAGAGAAAGAGAGATATATAAAAGACGCGCGGAACGGCGATTTCGTACAACAAAGTGCGAAAATGACTATAGGATATTATGTGATAAGCGCGATATGTTTCGCAAAACGCTACAAACGTCGAAAACCAACTACCTAAGTGACATCATAGCCGAAAGCTCTCGCGATCCCAAGACGCTATTCGCTCGGATGAACAAGATCATGCATAAGAAGAATGAAAACCTCCTCCCCGGTCATTCATCGGCACAATCTCTCGCGAACGATTTTAACAAATATTTTAAAGACAAAGTGGAAACTAATCGACAAACATTTGATGATGATTTAACCCCGGCGTACAGTAAAAAGATACTGATTTTTGTGGAATCGCTTTTGAACATTTTGAACCAGTGACCGAAGGTGACATTTCGTTAATCATCAAATCGTCCAAACCTAACTCATGCGAATTGGATCCGATTCCGACCACCCTGCTCAAACAATGTAGTACTGAACTCACCCCTATAATTACGCGAATAGTAAACTTGTCATTGAAAACCGGATCATTTCCAGATATATATAAGCATGCTATCATACGCCCTTTACTGAAAAAACCAGGTTTGGAAACATAATTAAAGAACTACCGCCCGGTGTCTAATCTCTCATATATGAGCAAGATCATAGAGGAAGCCGCATGCCGCCAAATCGCTCTACATCTGGAAAGAAATAGTTTGCAAGAGT
>LQRL01092224.1:8117-22029 GCA_001703475.1 Hydroides elegans | reverse complement strand
GCCAACTGGTCTCGTCAGTTCAAGAGATGTCTTCAGAAAGAAGTGAGTGATGATGCAAGATGTTACTCTGATTTTTCTCTCATCACATGATATTGTTTTTGTTTTCAAAATAGTTCGTTATTTCCAAAGTTAATTTCAGTAAAAACTGACCATCCTGCATCTACGAATTGTTGAAGTTCACGGGGGATCCAAGGTCACTGACCTTCTAGTTTTGTATTATTTTTAATAAAATTGGATTCATCGTTCAGTCGCTGAATAGCATTGCAAAATCATGGCGCGTGGGATTTATCAAAGAACTGAAATCAATTATGAGTTTTACAATGTTTAAGGAATGGATTGATCTTCCATTATCCAAAAACTAGCTCCGCATGTAATTCCAGAACCCACCCTTGTGTGGTTGTCTTGGCCTTACGTATGATGCGGTAGCCGTAATGATAAACAATAATGCATGGGTTTTTATAACTATTAAATTTTGACATAAATCATGCCTGTTGTTTCTATTTTATCACCATCATTATAAAAGTAATGTTATGCAACAAATGTCACTATGCCCCAACAACCTGTTGAAGGATTGTATGCAACAATGTGTTAAGATGACATTAAAGCCATTGCTCCATAATATTGCGAAAAGTCATATGACTTAAGACCAATGTCTTACATATTAATATATCTTCTAAATGCACCCGAACATGACAATAAGATGGTATGACCATTCTTGAATCCTCATAAAATCAACTTGTATATCTAAGAATGATCTTAACCTTTGTTTCCAAAAATATGTTTTATAACTTATAATTTGTTGTATTGATCCCTTTATTTCTTGACAAAGAATGAGTAAATAGGACAAAAAAAGAAAAGAAACTGCTCTTCTACGTCAGTGAAATATAACACGTCTTTGGGTCAATGAGATGTATTCATGTCATTCCTCATCTAATAGACCTCAGGTGCAGTTTTTTAGGGTTATTTTCTATAGAGCGAATGAATGCCTTTATATTAGCATCCTTATCTAAACGATCTAATTAGGTCCAACTCGCAAGTATACGCCTAGGGGCTTGGCCACACTAGGATGGGCGAAGAGCGACAGCGACTTTCGGCATGTTTTAAAAAAAACGCTGTCGCTCCTTATGTGGCCAGGAATATCTGTGTATTAATTGTGGGGATATTATCTAAAGGTGGCACTCTGCTTCAAAAGTTTTCTAAGTGAACATAGCTCTATATTTTAACAATTTGATTCTTCGAAATGCCACACTGTTGCGGCCCATGTTAAAGTCCAGTAGGGCCATACCACTGTACCGCCTCTCACATATGTCGAGGTGGTAAAGTGGCACAGAAGATTCTCAAGGATATCACCGTGTGTATCATTCTGCATGCATGGTAGATTTTCGTTAATGCTTATATTGGGTATTTTACGACCGATGGATCTGATTCGAACTTAACGAAAACTCGAAATTCCCGGAATTTAAAATATAGTGGTCATGGTTGCATGATAGTTATAAAGCAATAATAATATGGAATTCATATAACAATATTGAATGAAAGAGTAATTGTTTGTTTTCAGACATACAATAATTGAGTAAATTGATAGGAAAGCTTGAGGTCTAGATTATCACTGTTCCTATTAACGACAAGTTTCTGCTTATAACAGAGATCACTTTTGATTACATGTACTGGAGCGCGACGAAAACAACTTGGAGATCTATGCGTTTTTATAATGGCGAATTATTATTTTGGCTAGACGTAATGTTTTCTTCTTAAAATCAGTTCTGAATGGGTATGTATTATGAAGTTGTGGTAAAGCGAGGTGACCTTACTAATTACGGCGGAAATCACGAGCAATATGGCAGATTAATCGATTAGTAACACCTTCGTCGAGGGAGCATTTGGTGATCTCGGTCTTAGAAATGACATTGAAACATGTTTCGTCACTTGTATGTACGAGTAAAAACCAGGCCTATGGAGGTATGATTTCCGTCTGTTAATCTGTCGGGGCGTCATCACTTTCTTGAACAGGCTCGAACGTTGACTTGGAGGGTCGCAGAGACTTGGAGACTTGGTTAAAAAACAGTGTAGATGTGCCTTACGATAGTTTGGCACATTTTACAAATTAAACCAACGAATGACCCATGTTAGATATTCTTGAAATTTTATTATTCGAAATGTTTTGACAAGTGGTATCTTACCTGACATTTTTTGGCTTGAAACGTTGTTGGGTGACTACTTATTATGACACATCTTGGTCCGTCCAAAGTGGTTGACGCTGTGGTTAAAGATAATTTATTATCACGTGTTTTTTCTGTCCCCATTTTAATTTCACATCCCCATCCCCCACTAAGAGGCCCACACCGGGTGTTCCCTCCTACACACTTGTTGCCGTCATAACTTGTTTGGCAACAAGATGTTGAAAACCTGTTTAGCGTTGTAATTGATGACCAATGCATTGATTAGGCATCGCTTGCTTTCTCGCGTCACATCATTCAGCCTACTAAATGAATTCCTAAATGACTACAGAGACAGTTAGGGCCTGGCCTCATTGGAAGCTTTTCTTATTCCTAACAAAACCTGTCTTCCAATGCATTTTTTAAGAGAAACTTGCTTTTCAAAAGAGCGTTTAGGTAGCTTTTTGAGTTTCCCAAAAGAAATACATTGGAAAGCCGGGTTTGTTACGAATTAAAAGCAAGAAATAACTTCCAATGTGGCCTAGCCCTAAGATTTCTTGTCATTGGTGTAGTTGTAATGGAGCAGACATAGTCATGGAGAAGTCGGATTTGATTTGCTTTTTGATTAATGATGAGAGATCGTGTAATGTGATCCGTTAATGGACATGTTTATGATTTTGCTATGGACTCCACTTACATTTCCGGTGAGTAACACTCACCAATCTTCAATCCGCAATAATTTAAAATCAAGGTGGATATATTTGATATTTATGTAAATATTTCTATTCCGAACTGATCTATCTCCTTGCCCTAAATGCATCGGTCTATCTGAGTGATTAATCTTTAAAATAAGTAAAATCTTTTCCCTAATTATGATGCAGTGATATAATATTACACGATTCAATGTCGTTTGAATTCGGCTTGACATAAGGAGGTGAGTTTATCAATTAAATTATTATTTCGATATGCAAATTGAACGTGTTAATCGGAAAAAAATATTTCATATTTGATCATGAACGGAAGAGAAAGGAAGTGAAAGCAAATCGGTTAATTACTTTTACCGACGTTTAAAGCTACTGTAATATTGGGTTTATACATGAAATTACAGTTCACACTTTTTTAATTAATTAAATTAAATGCAACATATATTAACCTCTTTGTATACTTAAGTGACCATGTTAAATAAGGTCAGTATGTCAATGTGATCGACCAGTTTCATGATGACACTATCACGCAATCGCAGATGTTCAAATTGATTCAAGGGTAAATTTAAAATGTTAACGTCATTTACCGATTAAACCTTTACCGCCACGTTCAAAACCGTGACCCCATGGAGAGAGAAAATTGAATTGTAGTATACGTGGGGTTTATTGCAACCAAAAAACGATATGTAACAAATATATATGAAATCATATTTATAATTATCGACCGTTAATATATAGCAAATCCTTATAAAATGCCAACAAATGAACACGTGATGTATATCCAATATATAAGCCTATCAACTACAATTTGAGAATTTGTCACTTTAACGTCTCAACCGTAGAGTATACATGAGTTTATCGCGTATTGTCTTTGACACACGTGACCACATTCTTTGAGACGCCATTCGAAACGACTTTGAGCATGCGCAATATAGAAAATAATTCATAGCAAAGTTTAAGTAATACACAATCTGACAGATATGTTGCCACAGCAACGCCTCTTTCGAGAACATAAAGGCGGGGTTGGTGAGTTCCAAAACTACGGCGCTAATACGAAAGGCGTGGCTTGGCAAGTTAAGGAGAACAAAAGTCGTTGATACAATAATAAGCGATCGCGTTGTGCGTAGCTGTAAACGGTGACGCGATGAGATCTGACGTGACGCTACGGTGCTGCTTTCATGTGACGCAGGCGGCGATGTTTCAACTGACGTCGTGACGTGAAGCGCCGCTTGTAGCGTTTCTAATTCGCCGTTATTGCAGTCTGTCGGTGTACGTAGGCGACGACTATTGAGCGGAATGCTACTTGGGCCGATTTCGCCGAGCGGGCTCGTGAAGTAACGCCGATGTAGGAAATGCCATATTTTGATGGTGATGCAGACGTTTAAGATGATGATAGCAACGGAGGGTACGATGAGCGTTATGACTGTATCCATAGCCGACATGATTTTGACGAACACGAAAAACGAGGGTTTGGGTAAACAAGCACGTAACTGTAACACCGGTGGTCCAATGTTGTTGACACCGAAACTCCATATGGTGTAAGTGTAAATGAGCGTTCCCACTAGGACTATGGTACAAATGACGCTACATGCGCGTTTACGGCTGCACCACGTACTTCGTTTTAATGGGTAGTAGACCACAATCCAGCGTTCTATCGTAAAGCCAACGACGGTGTAGACGGACGAAAAACTACTGATATAGCTGAAGAATATAATGGCCTGACACCAGCCTTCTATGTGTATCAAGTGTATATCCATGAATCCCAACCACGTCACAATCAAGCACAACAGAAACATGGTATCCACAATATTCAAGAACGCCAAGTACACGGACGAAGAATGTTTACGCAGGTGCGTTTTCAAGAACACAATGAGACTCATCGTATTGCCAAGTGCGCCGCAGCATATGATACACGGTATCCCGAATACATTGATGATTTGTACGGCGCGGCCGAACACCTCATTGGGGCCGCCGAAAATGACCTTGGCATTGCCTGAGCCTCCACTTCCGCCGCCTGTGTTAGAGGTCAAAGGGTCATCGTTGTAGAGGAGGTTGTCTTCTGTTAAGTTGTGGGCATAGGGTGCGGGTTGGTAGCCTGCCACTGTGTCGTAGAGTTCCTTCATTGCTGCGTTATCTATGTATTAACAAAGAAAGAAATATAAGTCGTGTATATCCAAAATTCAAAATAAACTTTCTTTACGGTTTCGATTTATTTGTTTGTTAATGACTAAAAGACTATATCCATTCAATCTCTTCGTAAGAGTTTCAACTTTATTATTTGTGTATTAGTAAAATACTACACATATATCTTCTAAGCGAACGATTTAAATTAGAGTCTATATGTTTGATGGCTATTTTATTAAAGAGCATTTCAATATATAAGTTGAGTGATTTATAGTTTTATTTATAAACTTTTATCTTACCAATATAAAATGATGATTGAAAAGCAATGCTTCTCAATAAGAGTAGCATTTAACCTACATATCTGATTCCATCAGCCTTGTTGCCAACCTTAACGTTATTTCATAGAAGGCCATGTTATATTTTTAATGACTGAAACAGTAAAAAAATGAAACATGCAATTGTTATATCAGGTTCTCATTTAATAGTATATACGCTTACCTTAATTTTAATGGCATACAAAAATGTATCGATATGCATGTCAATGTTTCCAAAAGTATCTAACGAGACTGATCTCTTTTTAACTATGAAGCCATGGAATAGTTGTAATTTATATGACATGCATATAAGTAATTACACCTTGTAACCCATTAATTTACTTTTTTTCAATATTCCAATTTCGTTTTTGTTTCTATATAATTGTTAATTATCCAATACAAAATACATGATTGAATAGTTCGTGATCCAAATTTACAAAGAAAATTTCATAATTTCCTAATGGTTATCAAAGTGATGCTCCCAGATATAAATCATTGCACGAATCCAGTTGTTATCCTTATATATTTTGACAGTACATTATCCAATTAACCAGGGTCTGTTTTCGTTTATTGGCGCTAAATAGAGATAGATTCCTGCCTCATATCTATTTCGCACAGGGCAATAATTTTATTCAGCAACTGGTTTTTGCAGTTTTTTTTTGTGAAAAAAAATATAGTTATTATTATTGTATAATTAATTAGCGAGTTTTTGTCATGAGACTTATATTATCCCTACGTGTGTCTCTCTCCTTATCCGTAAATAATAAGGCAAGTATCACGCGACTGCCAGGCTTATATATTGGCACGTACTTGCTCCCTCTATATTGACAGCAAGCTCCTTTATTGCAATGCAGTGATTACAGCAGCTAAGGATGATTGAGACATTAAAGGCCCTCTACAACACCCTTTTCACTGCGACGGCGACGCTTGTCCTTTCCAATAAAAGCCGCCATGGAACTTTGCAAGGGGAGATCTCCCGACATATATGATGTCTCGCCCAGCGTTTCGCTGCTTCCTTAACAATTAAGCTCGACTCTGGTTTCACTGGAAGCGACTTAAGAGGTGTCATTCGCAACAAGGGTCTGTGTCCAAAAGATTGGAGGGAAAGGGAGAAAGGAGAGAGGGGAGGGTAGAGATAGGGGAGGGGGAGGCGGTACACTGGCCGAGTTAATTCCTTTGGCCTCGTGGACACTGATTTCGTTTTCGGGGCTTAAAAGGCCAACGGCTGACCTGTGAACGGAAATGCGGAAGGGATGGTCTGGCCATGAAATTAGACCAAGTCCGCTTGGCCCCATTTAGGGCTCTTTCATTTTTTCCGCTGGCTTAAACGTGATAAGCCTTAGGCGAGGTCATGCCAAGTGTCCATAATTGCTTACAATGATTGGACTGACAAAGATAGCTTCCTGTCTTTGATTGATGAAAAAAAATCAGTCTGTTGAATTTTTCGCATCATTAATTTTCAATTCCAACATAAAAAAGGCGGATCTAAAACAGTCCACATTGGGGAATGGCATTGTTTGTGTCCTTATTACGGGGACGTAAATAACATCCAAAGACTTCAGATGAGCGCAAACAAATCTAACGTTTTTGCACTAAAACTTTGCTTACTTGTTATTGTAATTTGGCATTGTGATAGTGATATAGAGAGCTGCGGCACTTTAATTCATGTAATTGAGTTCTCCTGATCATAAAGCAACGGGCTCCCATCCTCAAGCGCCCCCTTGCTTCCGGACAAATACGACAACGACCGACAAACAAATACGTTGACAAACAACCTAAAATTACCATTTACCGCCTTGCGAGACCAGAATACTTAGATTGACATACAAATGGGATATCAATAGCGCAAGCCATAACTGTTGCTCTTTCAATAATGACTGGTTTTGCTTTATGATGGACATTGTCAAAATTAGAAACTCCGGTAAATACACAAAAACATATACAAGCTATATAGTTCATTTTTACTCAGGCCTAAAGACGAAAACATCCTGGAATTTTCATTATCTTTATGCATTTCGAACAAGAAGCCGGATGTCAGAATCGCAATTATAGAAATTATATTCAATGTTTTCAGATTGAGATTACTTACATTGGTACGAAACGGGAATATACACTAACTAAAATACTGACGGTATTTCCAAACACACATTTTGCCCTTTGCGATTGTTTCCTTTACAATACAAATGGCAACAAAAACTGTAATTGCCCAATGGAAATGAAATTTATACGCTGAGATACAGTTATATAGGGAAGACTATCTGTAATCTGAGCCTTTGTTATCTTTAGGTTGTATATTCAGCTCTCTTTCTCTTTCATGAATATGATGTACGTTTAAAAAATTAATGTCTGGGAACATTGAGTAAAATAAAAGAACACAAATACACAAATTTTCGGTTTGAGATGAGCATATATCAACTCAATTTCAAAGTCCCTAACGTTCTAACCATATATTCATCCGAATTCTATAACTTTTTTTTCTTTAGGCTGTTGCTTTGCATATTCTGCTCTCGTTCTCCTTCATGAATAAGATGTACATTTACAAAATTAATGTCTGGGAACATTGTGTAAAATAAAAGAACACAAAAACACAAATTCTCGGTTTGAGATGAGCATATATCAACTCAATTTCAAAGTCCCTTACGTTCTAACCATATATTCATACAAATTCTAGAATTCATTCTATAACCTTTTTTTTTCTCAAATTCTTACATGTAGATTCTATAGCATTTATTAATTTAACAATATTGCAAATGCTTTCGTTAACCTGTAATTGTCTCTCTGTTTTCCTTATTCTCATTTTGCTCACAGTACGCAAAAGAAAAAAAGCTAAACCAGCCGCGTTTTGAAAATTAAAAACATCCGTCTGATAAAATAAAACACATAAGATATAAAATAATACCACAAAACCAGAATTTGTTTTTACTAGCCATATTCCACCATCTCGTTCGTCGTCGCTTTTAAAGATAAGTGGCATGTTTTTGAAGAACCACCTTTTTGCGTGGCGGCGTCCTCACTCCATAGGGGAAGAGAAATATCACATGTTTTTGTAGCATGCGACAGCCTTGATTCAAAGCGCGCCCATGGCCATTTGCTTACATTATGCACGCGGTTCCAAATCCATGATCATAGTTTATAGAGTCTTTAAAGAGGCTCCGTGGAGTGTGTGTTTGATCGAGGGTTGATCGACGATGGCCCAAGAAAGGTCAATGTGCTGAAAACAGGGTTATTTTCATGATTTTTTTAGCAATAAAAACCTTGTTTTTTGAGTATCACGTGTATTTATTGCTACATTTTCTCCTACATCATAAAAGCTTTGGTAAACGCAGAATATATTTACATGTATTACTTTATATGATACATGCACTTTGATAGAACCAATTTTCCATGTATAACATGAATATAAAAGTGTTTCCATTAAACAACACACATTTAAACATATAATATAATATAGCCTATAAATATATATATATATATATACATAAATGCTAAAATAAACATAGATATGAGCTCCATGGCATATATTTTACTTTTTTTTTCAAGTTCTATCGAAACAGTTTTTCTTGATCATTTGCCGATCCAATTAAAAAATATGTGTACTTTCAACGTCGTTTTTAATGAAGTTCGATAATGGAAATTCGATTGATACCTGATAGCTACTCTTGATTACTAAAATTACTAAATTAGCCTCAATACTCATTCACATAGGAAATTAAAACGCAAATATATCAATGGATGATCCAAATTATGATTTATAATGTATACATGTACATAACAAAATACTTTTACTCAACAACAAAATACTGTTTGTACGGTTTTAAACCCATATAAAGATCGTTAAAAATAAAGGTTAATCAAGCCATTCTACAATGTGATAGAATCTAATTTCTTTAAATTGTAGGCTTATTTTATGCCGATCGCATGTATTTGAGATTCTAAGGATAAATGCGCTCAAACTAACATAAACACAAATAAAATACGTGTTAATTCTTGGGAACACAAAATGTCTTACCCTGTAAATTAGAATATTTCAAAATAATTGTAACTTAAACGATTATAATTATTACGAGTATTAGAATAAAGATCGCCAGTCCTCAAAAGCAATGTTGTAAATAACTAGATTCAGTACAGAAAATCTTATTCCTCTTTTCATATGGCACAAACTTGTGAGTATTTTTGGGGAGCCTTGTCTGAACATCAAGGTCCAGTACAGAAACACTTTAATAGATAGCACGATATAGTCATTGTACAGTCACGACTTTCCACGCTATATTTATAACATTTCCTTATAAATGATAGAATTCTAGCAAGATTTTGGCCCATAAAGGTTTTTGGCCCATGCACACTTTATAAAGGATAATGTCTCCTTATTATAACAAAAGTTTCAGATCATTGTCAAAAACAGGATATCTTGAATAGAACATCACAATTAAATAAGCCACGGAATATACGGAGTCTGGATTTGAACAGAAACAATGGCTTAGATGTATAAACACATGCGTATTTTTTTTTCTTTTTTCAATAACTAAATTAAACAAGTAGATCAGTGAAGCTGATTAAGTCCTCCGCTACTTCAACAACAGTTGAAAACCGAAAAAAAAAAAACAGAGGAAATCAATTAAGAACATCAACAAAAATCCATCCAACGTCTTTCTTACGTCTTTCTCACAACGTCTTTCTAACAACGTCTTTCTCACAACGTTTTCCTTACATATTCCTGGTCCTCAAAACATCACGATATACGAGTAATTTTTCTTAATGTGCCAAATCCCCAAAATCACCATTTTTTTTCGAAAAATCGCCAAAATTACAATTTTTGAGATTTTTCAAAAATTATACGCTTTAGCACAGTTCCAATATGAGTTTGTTCCATGTGCCAACGGAAAATAAAATCCATCAATGGATAAGCAAGCACTCGTCCGTACAAACTACCATCAATAATCACGCTAAGTCCCCAAAATCACATTTTTTCAAAAAATCGCAAAAATTACAATTTTTGAGATTTTTCAAAAATAATACGCCTAAGCACAGCTCCAATATATGTTTGTTCCATGTGCCAAAGGAAAACAAAATCCATCGAGGGATAAGCGAGCACTCGTCCGTACAAAGTAGTGCACCTAGGTGTCGACAGACAGACAGACGGACAGACGGACAGACGGACATGGTTCATTGGTCTTATAATTCCATTGAACGTATAAAAAACTTGAAATTTTTTTGATAGCTCAATTATTTGTTGTAGTGACGGACGGACAGTACTGAATTCTATAGTCCTCTGCCTCTGCTTCGGCGGAGGACTAAAAAAACTTATAGTGGTCTGCAATAGAATAATACAGTTTTAATTAAGTCTATTTTAGCTAGAACCTTGCATTTTTCTGTGCATGTTTCAAAACTCTAATTCGAAAACAACTAATATATATTCGGTCTCTAATCTATAAAAAAGATAAAACTCAAGTCATAGCCTTACAGCATGAAATGTTGATCTGGTTTTATGAAGAAGGAATGGCTCCAACCCTATCCCCTCCCTATCCCTCATGACAAACGATGAAACATATGCTCTATCATCACACGTCAAGGATAAATGCCTAGATCCCGAGGCATTGTTTTATGTGTATCATAAGTAGTCTATTGCCCACCACAGGTAGCTTCATTTCAACAGTTTTAAGTTACCTTCAATCAGAGCTATATTATATATCACTTCTCATTAACCTCATTGCTCTTGCAGCTCTGGACGTGATGACCCGTAACTAAAGGCGATTGCTTCCTTGGTAACGAGGCAATAAAAGGGAATTAAAATGTCACGCGATTGGTGGAGAGTCTGTAGTGTCCATTGTGTTCCCTTCGGGTATACAGCCGGGTCTCGAAACCAGAGCAGGTCCAACGCGGTAGAGCCAGGGTATAGCATGTTGGTTGGTTGCTTTGGTGACCGGTTGTCTTAGCATTTGAGGGCAGGTGGGTCTGGCATGTAATAATACATGCAGATGAATGCTATGTAAGCTAGCACCAGTGCTGAACCTGGAAATTAAAATTGAAATATATGTGTAATTACCTTTAATTTATAGTTTTTTTTCACAGAAATACACAGTAATGATGCCCTAAGCTTGGGAATACTCTCCTTGTCTCTCTTTCTTTACATGAAAAACACAATGCAATTTTTGATTACTTCCAATGAAACTAATAAACCTTTGATTAAAAAGTTCTAAGGCTTATCAATATTGAACATAATCATCACTTCGTTTTTTTTTTCTGACCTACATTCATTCCTTTCTTCGCAGATGTTCAAGGGTATATTTATAGCTAAATTAAAAGGCATATAAAGGATCAAACCAAGGTTTCGATGGAATGAGGAGAAGCGTAGAGATAACACCCAAATAATCCAATTAGCCACGTTTTTTGGCTGTAAGTGCAAGAATCGCATTATCTAATATTTCCAATCAAGCGCGGAATAATTCCCAAATAAACCCATTATGACGTCATCAACACACAAAGACGTCCTACGTCACAATGGCGGACGGCTAGTTGCCATGGTAAACACACTTACCTTGGAAGTAATCTGATTTGCCGTCTTGCAATGTGTAGTTCATCATGAACACGGACAGCGCTACGGACCAGATGTGAATCTCGCCGAATAACACGTGGAAACCAACTGGCTGCAATCAAAAGAAGGGAGTGAGATGTGAATGAGTGTGATATTTCATGGACACATGATATTCTTACTCTTAATAAAGAAAAAATGAACTTCGTTAAAATCCACACACACATGAAACGAATTCATACTTTCACTAATTATAAGATGATATTAAGTGCTCTATGATTTTATTATTAATGTTATCATCGGATAAACCGAATCTCCAGTCGGTCGGTATTAATCAATACCGATGTATCCGTTTAAATATGGGTTTATCAACCTGACATGAAGACATGTATCACTTCAAGATTAACTTAACTCGTAAATTGAAAGATTGAAGACATTTGCATGTCGAGTAATGTGTGACTTTTCAAATACATTATAAAAACTAGAGGCTAAAGGCCTTCGATCCCCCGTGAACTGTCAATAATAATTTTATTTAGCATGGACAGCATTGGAAAAACAAAGGCATCAGATGCAAAGCCCCAAGCCTATGCAATATATATTCTTTATTAATACTAAAGGTCAATTAGAAATAGAAAGTGATATCTTTTGTCCTTCTTACAACGTCTTTCCTACAACATCTGTCTCACAACGCCTTTTTTACAACGTCTTTCTCACAACAACTTTCTCACAATGTCTTTCCCAAAAATTTTTGTTTTTACAACTACTTTTTCTCAACGTCTATCTCACAACGTTTTTCTCACAACGTCTTTCTTGCAACGTCTTTCCAACAACGTCTTTCTCACAACGACTTTCTAAAAATGTCTTTTTAACATTATCTTTCTCATAACGAATTTCTCACAACGTCTCTCCAACGACGTCTTTCTCACAACGTCTTTCTAACAACGACTTTCTGCCATTGTCTTTTAGCAACGTCTTTCTCACAACCACTCTCTCAAAATGTCTAGTTTACAACGTTTTTTTCACAACGTCTTCCCCACAACGTCTTTCTTACAACGTCTTGCTAACAACGACTTTCTTACAACGTCTTTCCCACAACGTCTTTCCCGCAACGTCTTTCTAACAACGTCTTTCTAAAAACGACTTTCTCACAGCGTCTTTCCCACAACATCTTTCTCGCATCTTTCTAACAACGACTCTCTCACAACGTCCTTTACAATGTCTTTCTCACAACGTCTTTCTCACAACATCTTTTCCACAACATCTTTCTCACAACCACTTTCTCACAATGTCTTTCCCACAATATCTATCTCACAACGTCTTTCTCGCAACGTCCTTCTCACAACATCTTTCTTACAACGTCTTTCTCACAACGTCTTTCTCACAACGTCTCTCTCACAACGTCTTTCCCGCAACGTCTTTCTAACAACGTCTTTCTAAAAACGACTTTCTCACAGCGTCTTTCCCACATCTTTCTCGTATCTTTCTAACAACGACTTTCTCACAATGTCTTTCTCAAAACGTCATTCTCAAAACGTTTTCATCACACTGTTTTATTAAACATTCGTCCTCTCAACGTTGTCCTCACAACATCACGATACACGAACAATTATTATCTATGCTATATGTTCAGACGGCCATAATTTCAACATTTTTTTTATCCGTCAAACTCAACGAGCTCCTGCTTGATTCCTTCAATAGATTCGGTCATTTCGAATATTTGTGGTCGATCGACATAAAACCCGAGGCACAACTTCAATATTTGGCTGTTTTGTAAAGTAGAGCTCTAGCTTAATTCATCCACAGCTTGTCCCATCACTGAAGAAAATTCGGATCGGAGACGGATCGACATGCAACTATGATATCATTGAATTCTTGCTTCGCAACTCGCCAAGCCAGGGCATATACATGTAATGA
Source organism: Hydroides elegans (assembly GCA_001703475.1). Classification (NCBI taxonomy): domain Eukaryota; kingdom Metazoa; phylum Annelida; class Polychaeta; order Sabellida; family Serpulidae; genus Hydroides; species Hydroides elegans. Next base: position 8,288 of record LQRL01092224.1, on the reverse strand, counting down.
CTTTTTTCCGCATACACAAATATTTAAAGGATAGCATCTTATATTATCACCCACATTTCCTCAACTGAATATGAAATGTCCATTTGTCCAAGACTCAAGAATCGACAATTTTCAACCGATCGAGATGACACCTTGACGAGGCCCAACTTCAGACATTGGTTTATGCGTGTA
>LQRL01092198.1:1926-13540 GCA_001703475.1 Hydroides elegans | reverse complement strand
GCGTTGATAAATATGTGTTGCGTCGATGATTTTGCGTTGGGTTTGCAATTTTGTGTTGGGTTTATTCAAATGCGTTGTGTCGATGTTTTTGCGTTGGGTTCGCATTTTTGTGTTGGGTTTATTCAAATGCGTTGTGTCGATGTTTTTTCGTTGGGTTTGCATTTTTGTGTTGGGTTTATTTAAATGCGTTGTGTCGATGTTTTTGCGTTGGGTTTGCATTTTTGTGTTGGGTTTATTTAAATGCGTTGTGTCGATGTTTTGCGTTGGGTTTGTTCATTTGCGTCGTGTTAATAAGTTTGTGTTGCGTTTGTCACGTTTCGGCCATCGTAAAATGGGGATGATTAATAACTAGGCAATGTACTTTTCTTAGACAGGTTAACATGAACCCTAGTTTTGTGACATTGCAGTAACGTTGGCTTGACGTCATGAATGAACGTTTATATTATGTATATTGTTTCGTATAATATTTAAGGGTGGAGCAGGGAAGGGGCGCCGCATCGTTTTCTTTTAATATATAAACTCTTGTTTTATTCGTTTTGAATTTATATTTACATAAAGGTGTTATACAAGCATCAGGGTGAATGGTAAGTTAAGGCAGTGGTGTGTCATTGCATGTGTAAATGGAGGTGATTAATAGCTATGAAATAATACATTTATCTTCAACAAGTTAAACACTTCACCCGTGTTTTGTGATGTTATAGTAACGTTGACGCGATGTTGTAAAAGGACGTTGTTGTTATGTAAATTGTTGGTGCAATAAACTACAGCCGTATAGGCTCAGTGCACCCGCCGCATGTCGTTTAGTAAGCTAAATCTTGCCTATAAGTTAAGTACATCTACACTATAGTTTTTTTGTTAGGTCAAATAGTTATATTATCTTTTAATAGGGTCTGACCACATGGGAAGATTATCCTATCTTCTTATTTAAAGAAACCCTGGTTTTCAATGCATTTCTTCGAAGTTTCGGAAAGGTTTCCGTGTGACCAGCCTTTAAGGTACAATCATGCGGCAACAAATGTACGTGGGAAGTGGGAAGCACGTAGCCGCGTGCAAATAGAGTCTACTTTTTAAAAATGTAATGTTTATATAACAAATAATAAGAGTCTAATTATTTTGGCGGACATCATTATCGGGAAATGCTATTGTTTGTAGACAGCAGCATTGTCATTACATGTAGAGTATATGTGTCTTACATGTACAGTCAAAACAACTCCTAACTTAACTATCGATAGCAATTTCTTTCGTTTCAAAAGTTTCGTTTACTTGTTTGCGTTTTCTCGTTTACTTGTTTGCGTTTAGCCGTTTAGGCGTTTAGCCGTTTAGCCGTTTAGGCGTTTAGCCGTTTAGGCGTTTAGCCGTTTAGGCATGTTGTTCTGTGTTGTATGTAGACAGATACAATACTATATGAAATTATAAGGCAAAAATGCACATAGGGACTCTATGCAAAACATTTTCTGGTTAAATTGTTAGGGGTCGTGTAATTAAATAAACACTTCTTTGTTTATTAAATGTTATCTGCGACGCATCGCTGCATTTCCCTTTTGATATAACCATTGTGCCTCACTAATATGTTAATTAATTGTGTCTCGTTGTCCAAAATGATTCAATACTTGATTTCACTCCTCATTTGATATATGGAATTAGATCTCGGGTCAATACACAATATTGAAATAATTACTCGACACTCATTTAAGTCATCGCTTTAAGAGCTAATGAATAATATTATACATTCTTTGTTGAGTCACACATGTTATGTACACATATTTTAAATACATTTTCAATATTATTGCTGTGATTTGCAATATATTTCATAGATTTACGAATATTGATTTATTAAATCGTGGCATATTGAAGAATGGATAAATGACAGCATGTTTTTTTTTTTTTTTTTTACCCCCACAACACCTATCGCTTATCGTTTAGCCGTTTAGGCGTTTAGCCGTTTAGGCGTTTTGCCGTTTAGCCGTTTGGGAAGTTTCGTTTAGACGTTTGAAAAGTTTCGTTTACGCGTTTTGATTGCATCGTTTAGCCGTTTGAGTTGTAAGGTTAGGAGTTGTTTTGACTGTATATGCAACTAATGGTTTATAATATAGGATCTAATGCTAATTATTTCAGAGACAATTTGCAGATTTCATTTCAAGATCTGTAACCATATGAAATTGCAAATGCATTACGATGTCAAATCAAATTACATTTTTCATGTCATCTGATTAACAAAGCGTGAAATTGCTGTGCAGAAGTCAATTTCACGTCCACTCTTAATAATCATTTTTTGAGTGCTGTTTATCATTATGCTCCTGTCCTTGCATTTTGAAAAAAAAAATCGTTTAAATAAAGTATGACTTAATTAATTTGTTTTTCAGCATACACTGCACTAAGCTTATAGTAAAGCATATCCTATTTTTACGTTCTTGCAATTTCTTCGCTATCCAAAGAAATTTTGTCAAATCGTACGAAATAATGTTTTAAGTAGTTTAAAATTATTTAAAAAGAAAGATAAACTAAACCCGTCAAAAAAAGAAACTAATATTTTTTTCAATATATATTTTTTTTCAATTTTCTCGATTCGTACAACAATGAAATTTTGCATAGGTTAAGTTCAACCATTTGGTTACATGCATGTGAAGTTTGAGTATTATTGTTGCTTTAAAAATGCCCACATTGTGTCAAAGTATGGACCGGGGGTATGCAAAATTCCGTGCAGAATCAATGGACATTACCGTTTTGTGTCTTAGATCCATCAAACTAAATTTTCATCTTGGAAGTTTTGATGAAAAGGTAATTTTAACTGCTATTCATTATTAAAATTAACAATTATTGGACATGGTCCGCCATATATTCGCTAATGTTAAATGCGCATTCCACCTGGTTTTCGAGTAAATCGTTCTGACGGTTCCTTGTAAAGCTCCTTATTTCTCTGCAATATGATTATATTTTTATTTGTTTCGGATCAAAAAGTAATGATTTGTCATAAATTGATACTTGGCCATCAGACTTACATGAAATTTCGATACACACACAGGTGTAAATTCAGAAAAGAGAAAATTCAAAAGAGTTATGCCTATCACTTCAAGCACACAATGCATGACTGGACATAGATTTTGCGTGGAATTTTGCATGCCCCCACTCACTTCTTTCACAGATTGTAGGAAAATGGTAAACAATAGCAATAATCTAAATCAATATTTGTGTTGACAAATGGTTAAACTTTATGTATGCAAAATTTTATTTAAGCAAAATTGTTATAAGTTGATTAAAAATCGGTCTGGAAAAAATATAGGTTACTTTTTTTGACGGGTATATTTTAATGTTTTTATAGGTAGAAAAGAGTCTCAAAACTGCGAGGAATTTTGTTGACTTGAAACAAAACAAGTGATTTTTCAAACTCGGTTCCTTTGCAGACAGAACGTGATAGTCTACCTACATCTATAGATGAACATTTATTGATTAGAACCATTTATCTTATTATAAATAGATTGAATCAATGTTCATGCAATTGTCCTTTTTTCAAAAGGTACTATCCAGCCAGAGCAAAATAGAAATACTAGGGTGTAATGTTTATTTAGGTATTTTATCGAGTTTCCATATTAGAAACAACGAGTCTATGCTTTCATTTATTTTGCACTTTAAAATGTCTATCAACATATAAGACTAGGAGACGACAAAACGCTACGGGATCGAATCCATCGACAATGCTTCAGGGTGAATTCGATCCCGTTTTTTTTTTTTGTGGCCTGCCAGACGCCTTGTATGGTTGTTCAAAAGTCCCGAAATCTACCCATTGCGCCACAGAGGACCACTAACTAAAACATATATATTAATTGAATATTTAAGTTAAAAAAATTATTTTAATGCGTTACCTATTATCTCGAGGTACCAAATTCAAGTATAAATTATAAGACTTAAGCACCGTCCACACTGCACTGGCTCGCTCGCTTTTGTAAAAACAAAGTTAACAAAAAATGACTATGAAAATAACGATAATATAATTAATTATGAGTAATATTTATGTGACTAAATGCTTAATTTTACGTTCTTCAATACCGTTGCATCATTTAACCTTTTAAGTACTTGATATTAATTCTTTTTTCAAACAAATAATCTTCCAGCTTCCATTAAAAAACAAACAATGAATATAAAATTAATTCAATCCTAATAAAAAATAAACATTTTATTCCGAATGCAATGGATTCTTCATCTTGCATGTAGCAATCTATTCACAATATAATTACATAAATGTTGAATTGATATAAAATCAAAAATTATCAATTTTATTCCTCAGGCCACGCATTTCTCCAGCCTGCTTGTAAGAGTCGATCCATTCTTTCCAATTCATTTACATATTCGTCCATTCCCGCTACATTAATATTTGTTACCGGATCCTTGTCTAAATCATAAAGTTCGCGTTCGTCAGAAATGTTCCATTGTGGAACCATTTTGCTGAAAAAAAAAACAATACAATTTAGAAATATAAAAACCATATACATTTGGGAACTGATGTCCTGTTAAAACAATGTCATTAAACATGATGAAATATTTGTATCATCAAAGATAGTTAAAATACAGTTGCGTGAACATTATTTTAAGCACTTAGCGTTTAACGTTTAAGGGTTTGCAATATCAAAATTAAGCATCTAACGGTTAGCGGTTAACGTTTAGCGTTAAACGTTAAATAAGCGTTTGGCTGTATGTGTTTCGCGTTTAGAGTTTATGCCCACCCAACCAATTCACAATGAACAGTTAAAAAAGCTCAACGTCAAAGGTTTAACCCTTAACACTAAATGCTTAACGATAAGGAGAAGGCGAAAATAGAAACGAGCGTCATTGTATGTATGCACATGTATAGTTTAAAAATGAAATCCATTTTTAGCTTATTGTTATTGTATATAATGTATATATAGCTTACGGAAACACCTTTAAAAAAATAACAAATGTATACCTGTGGTCAACCCATCTGATATATTTATAATCATTGGTTCTGATGCCATATCCCATCTTTTCTTGAAAACGTCGGCGATATTGGAAAAACGCTGCATTTTTCCCAGCATGATTTCCTCGTATTACATCCATTAGGCTATGTCCTTACATAGAATAACATAAGATATGGTTTATTTGTCGTAATTTTTATAGAATGTGATTAATAATATATGATATATTTGGTTCAATATATACAGAATGTGATTGATAAGATATGATTTATTTGTTGCCAGCTGCATAGAATGTGATTTGAGTTACTACAACTAAATACATTATTTATTATATAACTTAGAAAAAGCAAAGTATGATTATCATGAATAGATATTTAGAAACTTATTATGTAATTCTTTAGATTACTAGATTATTATGCAATACTTGGATGACTGGATTATTATGCAAAACTTTAGATTACTAGATTGTCTATATGCATTTCTATCAAAGTCATGGAAATCTAAATAGACAATATGGAATAAGGGACTGGCCACATTGGAAGCCTTGGTTTTGCTTTTCCCTTCCAAACCGAGTCTTCCAATGTATTCATAATTGGATACCCAAAAACCGACCTTACAGCTTCTTATTTTCTTTTCAAAAGCAAGTTAAGTCGTTGTTTTCCCATAAGAAATACATTGGGAGACAGGGTTTATTAGGAGAAACAAATCAAGAAAAGGCATCCTATGTGGCCAGAACCTAAATGATTATTTATATATTTCAATTTCGCTTGGTTTTTTGCTTTAACTTTTTTTAAGTTTGTACCGTTTTATATAGCCATTGGCTGCTAAACGTATCGCATAATAGATAAATAAATAAATAAATAATATCGACCCTCATGGTTGTATAATACGATTTTTGCATCGAATGATGGTGGTATAAAAACAAACTACCCCGTTTAACGTTTTTGGCCTGTTTCGGCTGAACGCTCATTTTTAGATCTTTTCTATAGAAATCAATGTAATCTAAATAGATCAAAATTGATAAAATGAAGATTTTTCTCTACCTTCATGGCAAACCGACACATTCAGTGACTCCTTGGGACATACGGGTACACGCGGTAGACCAGTCGCTTCAACTAACGTTGGAAAAATGTCCGTTAATTCGACGAACGCATTTGTATGCGATTCGAATGTTGTGACCCCGGGAATTCGCAGCATAAAAGGAACACGGATAGATTCTTCGAAATTCGTGTGTTTGCACCACTCACGGCGCTCACCTGTAATTGAAAACCAGGGATTTGCAAATAATCACAACCTATATATTACACAGTGCCTCCAACCTGTCCGAAGCAGCCTATATACGAGAGTTTATAGACACTTTGGAATAGAATGAAATTCATACGATGAGACTATTCAAACAAACTCTTAAAACCTGTCTGGTGAAATCTATCATAATCATACATTTTATGAACGAGATATCACTATATAAAATGACACTGATTTGATTTCTCAGGCCCCCTTCTAGATGTCATTATAGCAAAGATCTCATAATACCACTAAAAGTGCGCAATCAAATAATCCCTCAATGTATTTACTTGATTGTCATAATCTTAGTTTACACCATTCTTTGCGCTTACCTAATTGAAATCCATGATCACTGATGAATGAAACGATTGTGTCACGTGATAGATCAAGCCGTTCCAATGCCCCAATCACTTGACCAAATAAGGAATCAATGAACGACACGCATGCGTAATAACCACGTCTTAATTCCAATGCTTTCCAATCCGGTATAGTTGTATTGAAATCGCCCGTGATATTCAGTGCCTCTATGTCTTTGTAATGGCGCATTTCGTTGTATTCATGCCAGGCTATTTTGGGCACACCTAATAAGTATAGGAATAAGTACATGAATAAGTATAGGAATAAGTATAGGAAAAAAGAACCGGGTCAGTCCATTAATTCAAATATCCTACAGTTCCGAGGCGCATTATACACTGTTTGAATGCTAGTTTACCGAGTTCTCTACCGCAGTTTACCGAGTACTTTAGCCGTCAGAGTTAACAGTCCATTCTCAAAAATAATGGACCATCAATACAAAGATACTGCAAACTAATAACAGAATGGTGACGATACTTTGATAGATCTTTTTTATTATTATTTAAAACCAGGGCTTTCTCATAGCGCTTAACAGTAAAGAATTAAATGATATATATGAACATGGATATGGCTAGATACACGTATGTAAAGATTATATAATACTTAATTATCAAATGAAAAAAACATGAGCTAATTTTAGTCCAGCATGAGCTCATTATGAGTTGTTGTACAAGCGAGGACATTAACATCATCTCGTGGTAAAATACCTTGTCCTAGCTATGCAAAAAAAAACTTATCATGATATCATGCTGACACCGCATGGGTAAATTCTAGTTCAACATGATCTCAATATGAGTTGTTTTAGTGTAGGCATTACCTTGTGGTAGATAGCGGTGAGCGACAAGCGCTGTGCTATCTTTAGAATAAAGGTCGTAAAATTCCGCTGGTGCTCGAAAAGGTAGATGAGGCCGAATGAAACCAAGCGCCATGAAAAATGGTTTCCGGTCCACAATAGTTGAAGAACTGAAATATAGTGGCGCCCATTTGAATTTCTAACGTCTCATTCGCTTATCGCTAGGCGTTTAGCGTTAAACGACCAATAGTTAAAGTTTAGTGTTTAACGTTTAAGTGTTTAACGTTTAGTGGTGATTGTTCATTGGTTTGGGTATGTATAAACGCTAAACGTTAGACGCTAAACTTTAAAGGCTCAACGTTGAACGCTAAGCTTTAAACCATAAACGCTAAACGATATGAAGAAATAGAAGTTGAAAAACGTACGCCACTGTACATATCAATCATTGAATACAGTTCGTGAAAGACGTCTTTATAGACTAAAACAATGTTAATGATATATTATGTTTCACTCATTATTTTACTTTAGTACGTTTCTAATGTGCTATTGACGGTTTTTTTTTTAAAATGTATACCAATGTGTCTTTTAAAGAAATGATTTTGTTTTGAAATGATTTAATCAAATAGGACGAATTAGCGCTTGCATTATCAAAGTAACGTTGGATAAACGTTTGATTGAACATTTTTATTATTTGCTCTATTTTGACTCACACACATGTAGAAACATTTTTTATTGCAAAATGCATTATTAGTAACGGTGTTGCAAGCGCTAATTCATCTTAGAATATATATGTTCATACCTAGAATCTTTGCTGAATTGCTCAAGCCAGTGCACTGCGAAATTTGTATTCTCTATATCTGCTATGAAATCCCGATCTTTATCCGTTGCTTGCCACGATTTGTTGAGTGAATACGTGTCTTCAAAAGTGAAGTTTTTGAAGGGAGGCTCAGACCATGACAAGGTGGCATCACCGTGGTCAAATGTAGCTGCGTTGCCATGGAAAACTTTGCCAACACTAACTGTGTGATATCCTAGAAACATGTAACATAAAATTGTATATACATGTATATAAAATTTTATGATATGATAAAGAAAATTGATATGCACACGGGGTAAAAACAAATACTTGAATTAGTGAACCATAACCTAGTGCGAAGTCACAACAAATATGATCTCATCATTCTAGTGGGACATGACGTCATTGTTCACTCGTGTGTTTACTGGATACCTTCAGTGATAATTGTCAAGAAACAGCTGAGTAGTTTTGCCCAATACTACCCCTTGGTGTTGTGGAACTGCCCCCGTGGTACAACGTCTTGTTTGTGAGTCCGAATAAAACGCCGCTCTATTCAACTTGCTTTATTATTTTCAATACTATTTCCTTACTTCTTATTATCATCAATCCGCATCTGACGAGCACAGAATCTCGACTCCTATTTATACCATTTCACACACATTCTAGAAGATTCCATAACAAAGAACATGCTACATAGCACGTACATGGTCTACTTAGTACAAATAAACATATCAGTAATAATCACGTACACGGTCCACTTAGTTCAGATAAACAACAATGAACGTTATTATATGCATGTAGAAAAAGAATACACATATCTTGACAATAGCCCCCCCCCCTCTTAAGAAAATATTCCCAATGTTTTCACAACAAATTTCTACATCAGAATAACGTTTGTCGCACTATGTACAGTTTATGTCCTGCTCAAATAATCCGCCGCGAAATTGTCTGAACCCTTGATGGCTTCAATCCGAAAACTATAGTTCTGGAGAAACAACGACCATCTCATGATCCGGGCGCTGTCGGTCTTGCACTTCTGGATGTAAGAGAGTGGTCTATGATCTGTATGTAGCACGAACTCAGTTCCATAGAGGTACTTCTTGTACTTCTGAACAGCAAACACAATGGCGAGGCATTCACGTTCGATAACCGAATAGTTTTTCTCCCTCTGCAGCAGCTTCTTGCTCGTGTATGCCACAGGAAATAGTCCGTCATCAAAGTTCTGCAGCAAGGCCGCACCCACTCCCGTGTCAGAGGCATCAGTTTGCACGATGAAAGGCCTTGCAAAGTCCGTTAACCGCAATATCGCCGCCTCCGTAAGCTGTTCCTTCAGCGTCTGGAATGCTGATTCCTGGGCTGGTCCCCATTCGACTTTCACAGGTTTGCCTGTCTTCGTTAAAACAGTCAATGGCACGGCAATCTCGGCAAAGTTCGGTATGAACTTCCTGTAGTATCCGGCAATACCAAGGAACGACCTGACCTCCTTCTTGGTCGTGGGCTGTGGAGCATCCCTGATCTTGTCGAGCTTGCCCCGGTCCATCTCGACTTGGCCTTCTTTGATTCTGTGTCCGACGAAGTCCACTTCTGCACTTCCGATCTCACACTTTGACGGTCGAAGTGTCAGCTTGGCGCGTCGGATGCGTTGGAATACGTCTCGCAACACCACCATATGGCATCGCCAGTCCCTTGTGTGTCCGAGGACGTCATCAACGTATGCGTCCGTGTCCTTGGCACCCTTGAGGAGCTTGCGCATCACTCTGTTGAATGCCGCACCGGAATTCTGTAGCCCAAATGGCATCTTCCCGAATTGGTAGCATCCATCTGGAGTCGTGAACGCTGTCAGAGGCTTCGATGCATCAGCTAGTTGGATCTGCCAGTACCCTTTGCTGAAGTCGAACTTGGTGAAGAACTTGTCCCCATGTAGCTTGGCGATCAAATCTTCTTGATTCCCCATCGGTTCGGTGTCGAACTTCGTGATGCTGTTCAATCTTTGAAAGTCTATGCAAAATCTGTATGTATTGTCCTTCTTCCTCACCAGCACTATTGGAGAATTGTAGGGAGAAGTTGACGGTTCGATCACTCCATACTTCAGCATGTTCTCTACCTCTTCTTTGACGACCTGTCCTGTAGAGTATGGCATCTGGTACTGCTTCACCCTCACAGGCTCCTTCGTAGTTAGTTCAATGGAATGCGCTCCGAGGTTTGTTGTTCCCGGTACATCTGTGAATATGTCCCTGTACTCGTACAGCAGGTCTGCTACTTCCGTCTTCTGCTCATCACTCAGTGTGTCGGCGACCTTCACATCCTTGTAACTTTCCTTGCTCTCTAGCGTCGGTAGATGGAGAAGAGAGTCTTCATTCACGACCCCGTCGCCAATGGAGTCATCCTCGTCAATCACTGTCACAGCTGCTGCCTTTGTGTTGACATCGTCACGCTCGAAGTATCGGCGGAGAAGATTTGCATGGAAAATCTTGTCTTTCCCATCCATGTTGACCCTGTAGTCCATCCTGTTGAGGATTTCCATGACTTCATATGGTCCCTTCCACTGAAGAAGCAGCTTGTTGGTGTCAGTAGGTAGCAACACAACGACTTTCTGGCCGACTTCGAAGGATTGTTTCTTTGTCTTCTTGTTGTAGTGGTGTTTGAACTCTTCCTGTGCAGCTTGGAGATTCTCGCGAGCCAACTGACACGTCTCCTTGAGTTTGTTCCTCAGGTCGAAGTAGGTACTGGTACGTGTTCCGGACCTCCGGAGCTTCACTCTTCGTCTACAGCTCCCTCAGAACTTGCATCGGTCCCCGAACAGTCCTTCCGTAGAGGAGCTCGAATGGCGAGAACCCTGTGCTGGCTTGTGGCACTTCTCTGTAGGCGAACATCACGGCAGGAAGATACCGGTCCCAGTCTTTAGGACGCTCTTGACACATCTTCTTCAGCATACTCTTCAGGACTCCGTTCATTCGCTCGCACAGCCCGTTACATCTTGGATTGTACGGTGTCGTGTAGATCTGCTTGATGGACACGAGCCTGCAAACTTCTCTCATCATGTCGGCCGTAAACTGCGAACCGCGGTCACTCAGTATCTCCTTTGGAAATCCAACTCTGCAGAAGACATCCAGCAACGCCTCTGCTACTCGTTCCGTCTCTATCTTCGGCAACGCCACAGCTTCTGGATATCGAGTTGCGAAGTCCACCACCGTGAGTATGTACCGGTTCTTGTTATCGGACACTGGGAAGATTGGTCCAATCAGGTCCACAGCGACACGTTGGAACGGTTCGTCCATGAGCGGCATCTCCCCGAGTGGAACCTTCGTTGCTCTACCTCTAGGGACAGTCTTCTGGCATACATCGCAGGATCTGCAGTATCTCGTCACGTCGCCGCTTATTCCAGGCCAATGGAAATTGGAGGATATCGGGTCCATCGTCTTCTTCATAGCAAGGTGACCTCCAACCAGTGACTCGTGT
>LQRL01092182.1:7520-19324 GCA_001703475.1 Hydroides elegans | reverse complement strand
TGGCGGATCTATACAAACTATACGTGTTCCATAGAAATCCCCAATATAATAAGGGAAAGCATAAGAGGATCAAGTTGGCAACATTTATGGTGCACAACATAAGTACTCCTTGCTTTCCACTGACCTGGCAGCACCAAACAAAAATGGAGTGCGTTCAGGCCGCACCAAAAAGGTGCTAACAAAGTTAAACACGTTATTGCATTGCATTTTCATATTTTTTTCAAAGAAGTGTTTTCCTTTTGAAAGTGGTTTGAGTACTCTTGCAGGCACTTGATATGTCAGATGTAACATCAGGGCTCCATATAAGTTCAAAGTTGAGCTAAATCAATCATATTTTTTATGACAGACAGAAGCCTGTGATATGATTGCATGTATCTTGTCTGGCTTCTGAAACGCATAGATAGGGCCTGGCCACATTGGAAGCTTTTTCTTGTTTTTTTTGTCCTCACAAACCTAATCATGTAATCCATATTGGTATCTCAAAAATATACCCAAACGCTCATTTTTTTGATTTCCCATAAGAAATACATTGGGAGACAGGTTTGTTAGGGTAAAATCAAAAACAAGAAAAAGCTTCCCGTGTGGCCAAGACCTCACATCACATTGATTATACGGTTCTTGTAGAATGTTATACATTCATAAAAGACACCTTTTTATATTTCTTCAGACCTTTATTCGAGGAGTCACATCATGTGTGAGGATACATTGCTTTGCTTTGCTTAAAACGAATATCTTTAACGTTGTGCACGGAGCCCCTCAGATATTAACTCCTTGGCATCAGCGGTATGTCCCCAGGGCCCTAAACAAAAATCAGTGCTATTATCTTCCAGCTCCGGGACCAATAAGGCGATGACCTCTACGGACACGGGGAGGGGGCTACTGTATTCCTTAGCCAAAGTCTTTGTATGCAATATCCTAGATATTTTCGAGGGATTCATGAGAATTTTCAAAATGCTCAATAACAAAGAGAACTGGCTACTCTTGTTTTCGATTGTAGAGACCCCTGTTCAAGGATGTATCTTCCATGCTTTTTCAACAGCAAGATGCAGCTTATCGTTCCGATTCATAGGGCTGCAGCACAAACAATCGGTGTTTGCAGTAACAGCTGTCGATCAGTTTCCGTTGAATCAAAAATGCAGAATGCTCATTCGATTTTTCGAAGCTATCTGTCAGTTTTGTCTTTCCCCGGGGGTAGTCTAGTGAGTGAGTGCGGCCAGAGCAACCCCACCCCTTTGGGCTGCAATGAAAACAACATCCGCCTCTTCCATTTTGTTCTAATGCCATACCAAAGTTAACGTCTGCATGCTTTCGCTTCTTATAGAATGGATAGTACTGTTTCAGGAATATTTCCATTCAAAAGAAACCAGAAAACTCTTTATTGGGTGCAACAGCTTGTGTTTTGCGCGGGCTATAAAAAAATGAAAACATTGAAAAAAAAAACATATATTTCCTAGTAAAGCGGTATATTAACAAGGCATGCATCCGTCCAATAAGATGAATTAACTTTAATAAATAGTCTATAAATCCTGGAATCAATTGATAACAAATACTGTAATTACAAACGGATATGAATAAATCCTAGACATTATGATTAGCTTTCATATTCATAGACGAGGCATCTGCCTTTGATAAATTCTATTTGAATATTCGATTACAGGCATTTAGATGAGATCAACCAACATAATGATTCCGAAATTAGCTTTTGTTTGGCACCTCATAGATTTCTCCCGGAGGCACCCAGTGCTCGAAACATAATAGCATCCTCTTGTGAAATTTGTACTCATGAGGGCGCGGTTCGATGATAAAAAAAGTTAACAGATTGTGTGTGTTTGATTTTCAGTTTTTGTTATATGGCATTGACAACTGCACAGCCAGGGTCTTATTTAAAGACAAATTAAAAACGTGCTTTGCTTTAATATAAAATCAGTGAAAATTTATTAAGCGATACAAATTCTACCTCATTGCTTGCATCCACTCACTGATATTTGACAATGATTTTATTCCATCCAATGCTGAGCAGAACTTTAGCCACGAACTTGAGTATTTGGTTTGCGCTGTTCTCTTATTTCGCTAGATAATCCTAATTCCAAGTCGAGACCAATAAAGAGATGCATAAATATCTTGGTGCCTCTCATAGAATGGTACAAAAGATAAAATCAAACCAAAATATTTGCCTCAATTTCTATCCAGCAAGTTTGGAATGCTCTGATTGCTATGGGGTTCACTGTTTCAACCGTAATGTGTTATTTTCGATCAGGAGTTTGCATCAAACTCGGCAAGACGTCTATTAACGCCGATAGGACGTAGACATTCGATACTTTAGTTCTTCTGGACGTTCTTCTCGTGGAAAGTAACATTGTGTCAACGTTGCGACGACGTCTAGGAAAGTCGTAAAATGTTTTTTTTAATCCTACGGATGTAAAACGTTTTTTTTTTAAATTGTCATATATTACCAGGGGACAACATCCCTTCGATACCAAGTCCTAATTCGGCGTAGTACGGACGACTCTGACCGAGTGGGATATTTTCATTATCATTGTGGTTTCAAACATGCAGGTAAAATTAAACAAAATGCTCTCAGATTTACTCATTTTCCTGCATAAAAAAATAATGATGTACCATCATCATAGGGAAAATAACCATTGTTGCACATGATTGAATTGACTCGAATAAATAAGAAGGCATAATTTGAAGAAAAATAGATATTAACATGGCTCCTTTCTTATGTAGATGCTACATAATTTATAATTGTAATAAGCTCCATTCATCTTGCTTTGTGAACGGATTTTGGCACCAAAACAACACTACCCTCACTTGTTCACTTTTTTGCTCTAATGATAGATGATTCATGACCCCACGTAACAATCCGAGCAGCAAAAAAGCTAACACTCTTTCTGTAAATTTAGCGTCATGTTAACCCTACCTACTACGAGTCATACCCCCTACAGTCGTACCCAACGACGTATTTTAGTAAATATCTGTCCGTTGATAATGACTCCCTTCTCATATTTTCACGGTTTAAAATTTAAAAAGAATGATTTCGATTCCGAAAGTGTTGGTACAGTAAGCCGTGTTCACTCAAAAAAGCTCGGGAATAATGCTTTAAAAGCTCGCTTTTTGCATGAACTGGAGTAAATTGCTATGATTCTATGACACCCTAGTTTTCGAGGTTTCACTTTTCTAGCTTTTATTAACGAGCTGTTTTGTTTGCGTAAACGAGGCCCATAGAATGCAATATATCATCAAAATTAATTATGTTTTTTTTTTAATTTTCATTTTTAAGCCATCTTCTAAAAGGAATTCGTTGGCTACCCTTTTGCCTAAAACAAATTAGTGTAAGCGATGGCCCTCCGGAGTCTCATTGTCTGTCTTGGGTACCAGCGAATGATAATGGGAAAGGGGCCATTTCACTGGTATCTGTGCATTGTGTCACTCTCCCCCATCAACTATAAATTGATAAGTTGTAATTTGACAAGGGTTGGTAGTAGGATTGTTGGTGTTGCTTTTTTCGTGTTGTTTTTCCTGCTAATCGAAATTTGTTGCGAAATTGAGCGGTAAATTCTAGCAAAAACAACAACGATAACAGAGCAACGGTTCTTGATGTCCGCAAGCGCACATCGTGAATCACAATTCAGCGAATTTTCTGCAAAACTGATTTTGTCAAATTATGCCTGTTTACTATCAGAACTACTACGCATTACTCCAGCGCGATCCATTCAGCCAAAAGTCAACTATTTATCTGTTTTTGGACGAATTTCTACCGAAAATTTCGTGTGTGATAATTGATAAAGTGGTAAAATGATGTATGCATAAATGGAGAATTGATGCCGCTAATTTGATGCCATGTTAAATACGTTAAAACGTATATTCAAAACGCCCCCGAAAGACGTTACTCGATTGCCGATTTGATAATTGGCGTCTAGCGAACTATTAAATGCAGTTAAATCACAAAGTCGTTTCGATGTTTTTGGGACGTTACAACAGCCTACCAGACCATGAGAAAACATGCTACGGAATCGTACAATATGAGTGACTCACATGATTAATTGCCGATGGACATTGGATATGTGTTGACAATGTTGTCAAGCTTATACTGCTATTATTTATCATGTTCCTGGTTTAGAAGTTATAAATATTTTTTTCGTAATTAAATGCCATTGTCGATTAGATTCAGCTAATTTGGTGATAACATCAATGTTAAACTACACTTCCTTTCAACAATTCCGATAAGGAAGGTCTATTTACTATTTTGCTAGAGATTAACGGTCTAGTCGGATTAGATGATAAACAATTAGAGCGGTCAGAGACTTCTGTGATCGCTACGGAATTGAAAGAAAATATAGTCATTATACTAGCGAGTAAAGGAAATTGTTATATTTTTGATCATTTTCGCAGTAATCGCAGAAGTTCGAAAGGGCACCATGCCTAGATTTTTTTTCCAGCAAGCATTTCTTTTAATGTTTACTTATGCACTCATTGGTTTATAGCTTTTCTAAAAACCATCATTTAAAACTTCAAATATGATAATAAAAATATGGCTTTTAAGGTAAAATAATGGTTTTATACATCTCACAATAGTGGCATACCATCATTATGGGTAGGTCACACCGATTTGTATGAACTCCCATTGGGCCCTCATCTACAAAATCACACCTTGTGTCTTTTGAAACAATTTTGAAAAATGAATTATAGGAAATAGTTTCCTGTTTGCCCTAAGGCATTGCGTAGACAAAGGGGGTCGAAAAACCTTAACACGTTGCTCTAGTAGGTGGGCCAGGGCACACCTGCTTTTAAATCGGAAAGTCGCATCGGGTATTTAGTTGCAAGGACACCCAAAGGAGTTTGGTAGCTGGAAAATTGTCTGTGAAATTAGGAAGGTGATAACATGGAAAGTTAAGTGGGGTGCTTACGTAAGTACGTTTAGCGTATTAGAAAGGGCAATGATCGGGGCTCTTAATTTTGTCGTTTGCAAAGATCACTGACGGGTCAAAAAGGAAGCTTCTCTTCGCGAAAAAGGACCATCAAAAATTAAGGGCCTGGCCATAAGACCATGTTTATTCTCTTAAAATTGTATTTTCTAATGTATGTATTATACGAAACGCGCCTTAAGCTTGAAAAAGAAACTAACTTTTTTTTTCAAAAAGTGTTGTTGGCCTTTTAATTTCGTTATTAAGTTAATTGAATTGATCGATGTTGCAAATTTTCCATTTTGCTAACATCTTATCTTAACCAAAATTTACATTATAACTGCATAATGAATATATGATTCTTCGTTGTGTGTACTTGGTGTTTCTGATAATTTCTCATTTATATTTTGTAACAGATTTCGAACTCCTTTTTTATGTCATCATTTCTAAATTGATGGGGGTCGAATTCCTAGGTATTCAAAAAAGAAAAGAAATGCCACATAAAACCCTTTAAATGAGACAGCAAAACAGAAGAAATGAAGAAGAATACTATCATCAAATCCAAAACCATAGAAATGCTACATCCTTTAAAGGAAACCCTTTAAATAGCTTCACATCATGTCTTCACATCCTTTAATGACTCTTTGAAAGTTATCAACAATGACACTTTTTATAACCTGTCATTACACATACAAAACAAGTATATGATATTGTATGTTTTATGAAAGGCTGTAACTATTTTAAGGGTGATGATGGTGATATGAAAATGACTTCGAGATGGTATCACAGGGGCACATGGTCATAACATAGATGAAACCATAGATTTTATGAATAAAACAGGCTTAAGATATACTTTAGATATATATAAATGACTTGCGTTGGCAAAACATCTCGAAAATTGGCCCCAACAGGCACATTCGGGTTGCTGCAAGAATGTATTGCCTATTTGTCATTGTTGCAGAAGGGCATCACATAGCCTAATCCCCTTTTTGTAGGCGTCTAGTAAAAACAAAAAAGAGTATGTAAAACTACGGTATAACCAAAACTTAGATAAAGACCAGAAAGCATGATAAGAAAAACAAATTTTCATCCTTATCATATTTGTCTGAAAATTCCAGTACTGAATATGCGTGCCAGGGTGCGGGCGTGAAAGCATGTTGGAGGGCGAGCGTGGATAAATTTGAATTTTAGCGCGTGGAAATAAGCGTGCGAACGTGGAGTGTTATGCGTGCGGGCGTGGAGTCGTCAACTTATAAAAGCCCGTTCACTGTATATGCATACGAGCCAGGCTGTAAAACATAAATAAACCATTTGCAAGAAACCATTTATCGCAAAAACCATTAGTTTATCTCATTAACTACGACAAAAATACAACTTCTTTAAGCCCATCGTTTATGTTTAGAATAAATCAATCGCAAACAACTAAAAGGGCACGATCTCTGCACTGTCTAGAAGTTGCTGTAAATTCACTTATCGTAGTATCTAAATCATGCTTATCATTGACACTACTTGATTTACACACCGCTTCTCTCTTTATTTTCATAAATCACTACTTAAATGCTTAAGTGCATGAGGCTGTATACTAATGAGTGCGCAAATGTGTCTCACCTCTAGAAAAAAGTTTTGTCACCAAATTCTGTCACCCCCTCACCACGTCCAATGGTGTGGTCAGACACTTCTGCTATCGCTGCGATTGAAAGAGTCAAATCCATATCGATTGCGATAGATAAAACGCTATATATTCTTTCAATGTCGCAGCGATCGCAAAAGTGTCTGACCGCGCCATAAATGTATCTAGTTTTATTTACATTTTAAATGGCCTAAAACAACGCTGCCCCACACGTACTACTTTATATATGAGCCCTCGTTATTGTGTACATTTAAGGAGGGGTTCCATTTGCCCCCGTCGATTAAGTTAAAGAGGGGGTACATACAGGACCACTCTGTTTCTTGTAGCCCCGGGCAACCCTAGAATCACCCTACCCACTTACCAGGCCTGCTATTCCAACTGTCACGTCTATCTCGTTTCAGGAAGCAGCCTTGTAAAGCGACAGCCACGGAGAAAGAGCGACCATAATCAACGTCAAGGGCCAAGTGTCCGCGTTGTGTGTGAAAGGCAATTTAGCAAGCCAGCGAAAAGCAGATCACCAGCCCTGTCGTTTTGCAATAGACGTCTACAAGTTCTCTGGTTTGGTCCTTCAAACGGGGCATTTTGTATGCAGAGTATTCGAGAGACAACATTCAGAGACAGGAAACCAGTGATGTTTGACAGGATAGCAGCGGTCTGGAATGGAAACCAGATCCCCACGTTGCTGTCAAAGCGCGATTGAAAGCCATCGGATATTGACGACAAATATGTGTAATTTGTTTCTCGAATGCGGATAGCAGTTGGACAGGATAGGCGTTCTGTATACAAGGCAATATCACATCAAGCAAATTGCTGTTTTTTGTCGGTGTCTAAACATGGATAGTTGGACAGGATAGCTGTATGCAAGGCAATATCACACAAATCGATTAGGCTTGTTTGAATTTTTTATTTGAGGTGTCGATCGGTACTAGTAGTAGTAGCTACTCGCCAAATTAAAGTCACAATTAAGTCACACAAATTGCCGCTTACATCTCATCAAACCATGGCGATATTTCACGGCGACTTTACCACGGCGCTATGCTCCATATTCCTATATTTAACATTAGTCTGTATTTGGATAGCACATCCTTCCATTTCCGCTTGTAATTTCCCTGACTTTCTGCAGACGAACTCCTCAGATCGTGACTGGCAAGGACGTATAAAGGACCAGGGAACGGAAGTGACGTATACGATAAATATTAGTGCCACAATAGTGCAATTTACTACTACGGATAGCACTGCGACGTCATATAGACGCGCGTGCGTCACGGCGTACGGTGATAAGTATCTAGTATATCACGAAGAACAGGGCCAAAATGGCGCGCAGTATACGTGTATGCAGTTTATATTACGTAGCGATAACGTGCTTCAAATCAAGGAAGCGCCCGTCGGGAAAAGCATGAATCGTAAAATATGCAACGATAATAAGCTGGTGTTAAACCCGTGGTTGATTATGGATATGAACCACGTTACGGATGATACAAAGGCTATTCCACTGCAAGGCGGGTTCAGTATGTTGATCTTCGATAAACGTACGAATCGCGGCGTATGCGACGGATATCAAGGCCAGACGCGAATGGAAAGCGAGTGCGTTCACGGCGAAGGTCTTATGTTTCACTTCCGGTATAGCCATTGCGTACCGCATGACCTTTACATGTACCGCGAACAACGCACACTATGCTTAGCGCACTGGCAGGAAGGCTCTTATACGTTCGCGCTATTACGTCACGATGAAAGCGCGCAATACATGTGGATACTACGCTTTCACACAAACGTCGGCGATACTGATCACATAGTCTTATTCTCCGATCTCGTCGCCGATACCGATGTTCGCGTCGCGGAAACGAACCGCTTCATGCGTCTGGACGTCGTTCGCGATACGCCGCGGCCGGCATATGCGCTGTGCGTTGATGATTACGAAGTATGTACGAATCGACGCAATCCTTGCGAAGACGAGGCTATGGCGATGTTATGCCCGCGCACCTGTGGTGAGTAAAATCGATATTTTGATGAGTTTGTTGGTTGATTAAATTGGTTGTTGTTCGTTCTCCTTCCACCCACATATAAGTAACACAATAAAACGTGACATCATGACGCCATACGTTAATGGAAACCAGTGGATAAGCTTAAATATCACTGTGCCATATGTAACTGATTAAAGTCGTTACTTGTAATGGTTTGTATTTATCAATAGAATAATAATGTCCATTATTTTACAGGCATCTGTGACGCAACACGTCCGCGCACCTGCACATTCCAAGGTCAGCACCAAGGTCAATGGTACAACGCGGCCGAATCCGCGACCTTGGCCCTTTCCGTAAACGCGTCACATCTTATGACGTATAACGGAAATACGCAAGATCAGTTCCAATGCATTGAGTGGGACCCCGAACCGAGTTCCAGTCCGAGTACGCGTCCGTACAGTAGTGAAAGGATGTTAGTACGCGCGTTTGATAACGGGTGTCGACCGCGTTTCAGCTGTGTTCAATTCACGCAGAATAGCAATTCTGTGTTGTTTTTTAAACTGAGTCAGGGCCTCGCGTGGCCCTTTACGTCAACGCCGAGGGAGGCGATAGACTGTAGTCATTTCACGTATGATCAGGATACTAGCGTGGCTCCTAATCCGTTTAGGAGTCGGACTCTAAATCTAGTCTATTTCCGTGCCTCTAGTTCTGTGCCATGTGATTTGCCGCGAACGGAGGGTGAGTATGTTGTGTCCCTAAGAGACGGGAATGAGTGTTCAGCGAGTATTACACAAAACCATTCTGTTAATTCATTTACCATAGATCTGGCCAATTGCTCAAGTATCAGCAGTCACAGCGGTGATACTGAATTAGACACTGCTGCTATAGATATGACTCATACATGCGCAGAAAGCGCGCGTTTATTTCCGCGCAAGGATTTAGTTGTGATCACGCGAAGTAGTGCCGATTTAGACGCTATATTCTGCTGGGTTCTTCCGCGCCATACACACGATGTGTTCTATCTATTCGCTGCCGCTGATTGCAACGAAGCGATGTCGAAGCGATTAAGTCGCGGTCGCTTAAAACCACTCGCGACTATAACGCGAACTGGGCTACTTCCGGGTTTCGATTACGAAATGGACCCACCTATCAACGAGCTTCCTGCCGAAATCATCACTACCCCACCGCTAAAGCAACCCCCGCCCACCGCTCCAGTGGAAATACCACCGATTTATAAACCGGACGATAATCGGGAGCTTCCGGAATTATCGCTCAATGCGTCATTCCCGGCGGGTAACTCAACGAGCGCAGACGACCATGAGAGCAACATGCGAATCACAGCAGCGTCTGTTGTTGTCGTGACTGTAGTTGTGGTGGTCGCAGTTGTGCAGACCATTTGCGTGTGTTCTTAGGTCGCAGCGTATAAATCACGACATCGCAACGTGTACTGATGTGGCTTCATACCAAAACGTCACAATATTAGTGAAAGAGTGCCAATCATCTGCGATTGCTCTTTGGTCGCAACGTAAAATTTGCTACAAGATATCCGGTTCTGTAACGCTTCGTTCGAATCGCTCCGACGGGTCATGTTGATCGAACGAGTACAAACCTTTTCGTCGACGTAAAGTCGGTACACGTGTCATTCGATGAAGAAGGGGTGCTTAACTAGGTCGCGCATAGTTGGCTATGGTATATTTGTCCATTTGGAAATGGGTGATATGATATCTGGACATCAAGTTACGGAGAATCGATCAAGACAGGATAAATACCAAAGTCTAGACACAGACCTATGAATCCATGAGTAGATGGAATGAAGCTTTAATTTAGAAATTAATCTTTCACACATTAGTGCATTTCTTAGTATGATTTTGATCGGATATAGTCAGACACCTTTTAATTAAAAACTCTTCTACTGAAATCAGGACAATGTGATAAAAATATACATTTGCATTCTCAACAGTTCTCATGTATTAATTTTTTTAAAGTAGGGGGCCTATATATGTATAGTTTATAACCTACCAATTTTATACGCATTTTCTCTCAGTATGCCAAAGAGTCAATGAGCAAAGTCAAACGCACATATATATCAATAGCAAAAGGAACACCTGCTCACATATATTCATGCTCAGTTGATTTATAGTAGACTGACATCGGTGACCTATCCCACAGGCTAAATTGTGTACCAAAAACACATGCGTGTAGAGTCTAGGTATATTTGATTTTTTTTAATTATTTTCTGATGATTTTGTAGTAAGTTTGAGTTGTATGTTTGCGTACAATGTTGTGTTCAGGCTAGTGCGAAATGTTCTGCAATCGCTGCTAAATTTAGTGACAAATAGCAAACTCAACAATATCGGAATTAATCGATTTTCGTTGAATTTCGGAGAAAGGTTCTGCTCGAGCCTTGGCGTACCATGTTTTCTTCATAGCTTTGCTGATGTTGTGTAGCAAAGTTAAGGTGGATGTTGGAGAATATCGCTGTAGCTGAGAAATAAGAAAACATTATTCTATTTTCTTTCAATTTCGCGGCCACATTATCATTTCTAGCAGTATTTTCTGATGATTTATAGCATTGTTTTATTTATGGAGATATAATATATCATGTCGTTTGTATATAGTCAAAAAATTGAAAACCAGTATTATAAACTCACATATATATCGTTAATGTGTCAAGAGTGATGTAACGTTGAAGGCTGAATCATGGGTTATCATATCTCAGTTAAGAGAGGTCATTAGATAAAATAATAAATCTAATATATAGCTAGTCACCGTTCGCAATAAGCAAGGGTCGTACGAACTAAGTCGCATTAGAACGCGACGTAGCTAGAACGTTGTATTTAAGATAGAATATGAATGCGTTTGTGACGTATTTTTTTTCGCCGTGACGATGGACCTATGTCCGTCTAACGTCTGACTATGTCACAACTTTGGTAAAACGTTCGATAGACTGTCAGAGAGGACCAGATGACAGTGTTCTTTTGATGTTTTTTCGACGTCTTTTCTGGTATATTGTTAGATGCAGCACGCGTTTCTAAATTCGGCTAAATCATGTGTTATCACAGAGCCCCCCAGTGAAAGGACCTCATTAGATAAAATAATAAATCTAATATATAGTCATCGCTGAAAAAGTAAGTGCAGTAGTCATTTCAAAACGTGGCGATTTATCACCGGGTTATCAGCAGGAATATTGTGCACAGAAGGCACTCAAAAATAGCGACGACGGGGTGAAGAGTTCATTCATTGTATACAAAGTAGGTAAATTGTAGGTGATTGTATATAAACCATTATACAAATCTGATTTTTTTT
>LQRL01092181.1:7699-20486 GCA_001703475.1 Hydroides elegans | reverse complement strand
TTTTTTTTTTTTTTTTTTTTGGGGGGGGGGGGAACTCTGGCTAGTTTATTACTTGGTGACGGTTCTTCGAATATGTAAGCAAAGGCCATAAAAAGGCTTCCTGAAGAATATCATAGTTCCTATAGGTGCTCCTTGAAATGTTATCCAATCAGTATTCTCAATAATTAGCCTTCCTATTATTTACCATTTCAACACCATGTTGATATTTGACACTTGTACGTGTGCAAACAATTGAAGTAAGGTTTTGCTATTTATACATGTTAACTAACGATTTTTCCAACTATTTACTCTGCTCGATCACAGACTATCATCACGTTACGTATTACGTGCTCTGTCATCCTCAGAAAAACGTAATACACTCACAATAGTTGCTTGTTACTACATAATTAGAACAATTCTCATAGAACAATAATGCGTAGAAGGTATTTGAAATGGAATGAGTTTAAGACTTGGCATTGTTCAAGCACGAACAGTTTTGTTTTTGGCTGCGTGACCTATGTTTCAGATGAGCTTAGATGGTACAGATATCCCCTTGCAAGGCGCAATTGCTAAAATAAATGATTTGCAACCGCCAGGGAAGAAATAACTAAACATATGCGTAACTGTATGGCTTTAGGCTCGTCACGGTTATGCTCTGATTAAAAGGGTATGACTTGGCAAATATTCTGAGAAATCTATAAGCGCACAATAACAGGGGTGATTGTTATATAGCATTTATGACAAGTGTTGCATTTTATTTATATGTAATGAACTTATGTTTCATTTATTTATATATAATGAACTTATGTTTTAACTCATGGTAACATTCCATCACAATTAGCGATAAATGTAGCATATTACATATGTGTTCACTCTTCAAGTTATCTTAACCATTACCTAGAATTTGTCTTTATTTAACAATAACATTTAACAACGGTTAAGAGATACCTAGACCTGTCACAAATGACAACATAACCAACTCCGAATGGGTATAAAATTTCATGGCGTGACTAGAAAGAAAGAGCACGCAACCCACACATGGGTCGTCTAAAAGAGTTGTTTCATTGATGTGTATTGGCTTGGCAGCACCCGTAAACCACTGAAGCGCATGCCATATATCCATAATGCTGTTTATGCCATTGCTTTATGTGAAACCATTTCCAAATAGGATCGCCCTAAAAAAAGGGGAGATGCTATCGAATCAGGAAGCCTCTTACTAGATGCACTAGTAATTGCCTACGAAATTGGCTTGATTAGCCCTCGTGCTGTTTCCTAAGCCGCTTGGTGACAAAATTGACTCAGACTCATGAATTTTAATTCCTGATTAGATTCGCTTCGAGACAGTGTCGTGGTGCATTGACAATTTAGGTCGTCTCCCAGGGCATGATAAAAATCTAGATTTGTAAGATAATGAATTATCCGAACCTTTCGTTTTTCCTGTTATAAAAGTAAGCAATTAACATGCAGACTAACATATTTATCGGAATTGCAAATGTTATTCATATAAACGAATCATAACGCCCTTCTATTCCGTAGCTAATGTAGTAGGAATCTAGATAGAAATGGCCTCAAAAAAGCTGCAGAATTTCGAAAATGTTCATGTGGTGTCTAGACCCCTAGATCATGGTCACGGACGACCCTATACGTGGGGACGTCTCTATAAACATGTTAGTCACAAATATGGTGAAAGGTCTTCTGAAAATTTAACACTTTTTATGGGAAATTTCATGGGTGTGCCGGTTCGACAGATGCATGGTTCGGATAGGTTACGTTTGGTTCAAAACTTTTTCAAATTCTCAATTTTATTTTGATATATATATCACTCACACGTTTGATCATTGTACTCATTAAATCTGGATATTTGTGTTAACACAATAGATTTGTGAATAGAATAAGCCTGCATTATTATCATAATTTAAAATTGTGCCTTCAATCTGTATTAATCAGAAATATGGAAATATAGACTCTATATGAAAAATATCAAGATATAAAAGCACACTTAAATTGTGAAAAAAATATCACCAAACCAAAGCGAGTAACATTTTTATATGGCAAAGGAGAATATCATTTGGCTCGCCTCGCTTGAGAATAATAAATTGAAATAATTTAAAGTTGTTAATATTGGGTATTCTATAAACATTCTATAGCTAAAAGCCAGTGTTTTAAACTCGTTTCTCTGGTTATGGCACCAAGCTAATAAACCTTTGGATAGTGCTTTACTCCATTCGTCTATATATACTCAAAATAAAACCTATGCCTATGTCTCGTTTTCTTTTTAAAGTGCGAATCGGCAAAGTTTTTATAATGACTTTCGATTATTTACTCCCCTTACAATTTTGCATGAATTTCTCATAACGCAAGGTCGTCCTCTCCGTTTAAATGATTGTATTGCCTGGGCATTTAATAAAACACGGTGTAATTGATCAGAAGGGGTGAAGGGGGGGGGGGCACTATATTAGTTTTATCATTGCGCAGTCGGGTCTATTAAAGCGACAAGTTAAACCACATACCTTATCCGTTCAACATATGTTAATCATTATAAGTTGTTACTGATCTTATTATATTTATCTATCATTACTTCCGAAAATAAGTACATTTATAATGTACAATTGAGCCAATTTCAATCAGTGTGGAATAAACTACTTGTTGGTAATTTATGTAAATCTAAATTCATGCGATATCTTGAGATGCACACATTTTTTGTCCGTCATAAAAGGTTCGGTCTACACTATATTTTCGTTATAACGTAACATAAATCATTTTGCTGTTTTAACAAAAAGGTTCCCTCCCTGAATTCGTGACCACAAATAGAATATATGTCCACTTGAAAAAGCAAGTCCTCAGTTTTCAGACAAGTTGTTTATATTGGTGTGACCGATCATTGACCCTAAAGGTGCGACTCCCAATAGACACCAGCTTTTGTCTTGAACAAGTCCCAATATGTGCTAGCAATAGAATCCATTCAAACGTCGACGGCACACAATTATTTTGTAATGAAAATCGTAAAAAATACCACAAAATATGTTTTAATTCGATATCTTTTTTATTTATAAACATACCAAATTGAAACTTTAAAATTCAACCCCATTTTTTATTTAAAATTTGCAATGTCAAAAATATTTTGCATTGCATTCTCGGTTTAAGAAATATAAGGGCCTAAAGTATTTCTAACACTGTTGCGACTACATTAAATCAAGCTTCGTTGCAATTTATCATTTAGGGATTCTTTGTTTTATAGCAGACATGACGCAATAATCATACAATAATAATAAAGCCCTACATAATAAAAACTCAATGACAAGTTGCAAACAGAACGCAGATATACGTGGTAATAAAACTCCTTGAAATTGGCACTTTGACATTTTCTCAATGCCGACAAGAACGAGAAATGACGAATTGTTTCTGCTGGGCTTGTCGGGATTTTGACAAGCGCCTGCTCAAGCAGAGTTCCCGTTGCACGTACTTAGTATCCAATGAACCAAACATGAGGGACAAAACAAATGTTTGAACAAAACGGCCGGAACATCATTATGGATCAATAGGCTTAACAAAGGCGTTTTGGTTGGCGAAATTGTACATGAGCGTAGCACTTTATAGCAATTTCTTGGGTTTTGAAAGCGCAATTGATCAGACACGGAATCGATACAAAATAGGGGGCGGCGAGGATTTCGGTCATATCCATGGTGTGATGAATTCCTTAACTAAGGGCGACAGCGGCGGAATTTCAGCCCACCGACGCCGCCTTGACATAATCAATGGCTTGTCTGTTGGATGTGCCGCATCCGCATCACTCTTGTCATCGCCAAAGCAAACGCGCGCCACGAATATGCGACACGTACACCGACATTTCATGTGAATATTCACTGGTTTGAACATGAAATTCTGAGATAGGTATGAAACAATGTTTTACGACACGTTGCTAAAATCGAAGAGGTATCTAAGACATAACGGTTGATATTCAAGGTTGTCTTAACATCTCATTGGAAGTTTCGGAATTAGCTGGAGCGCAAAACTAGTTGCATTGAAGTTTAAAAAAAAAACGAAAACGAATTCAATAAAAATTGGATCATATCTTATATCCAATGATACATTTTAATATGGATTTTGCTACTCCCCTGCTACCTAAATCCCATAAGACAAATCACCAACCCCCAAATCACCCATCCTTGCACATCATTGGAGTTGGGCCGAAGATGACCACTTGACGTTGCTTACGATGCAAGGCGGGCAATGACAACGGAACAGCGGAGATGCTTCCTTTATTGGATGGACACTGACAGAGTGGTAATTAGGAGGGGTGTGATGGACGAAGTATAACGTGCCACGGCTAATGTCGTTACGCTTTATTAACTTTGTCGTCCCCATACTGCGCAAAACGCTATTGGGAGAGGGTTAGTGACTTAGGCTGCGTTATGAATTTTACTTAAAATTACAGAGTTTTAAGGATTTTGTCATTAATTTTTTTTTTGAGAAAAATATATCAGATATATTGAATATAGAGTACCATTAACTAAGATGAATGTGCAATCTCAGCAATTTATTTCCAAATTAAAAAAAAAACGGAGATAAAGGGCTTTTTGGATATTGGAATACAATGGCATTCTGGTTTATTAATAGGCCAACGCAGCATTGATACAAGCCCCAGTATGTCGTGTGTCCTTAAATTTCAAAGGCATCACATCCAACAAGAGTGCCCTGAGACAACAAAAAGGGAGCGGCATTCTATTCAACGTAAATTCCGAAGCGACGCTCCATCACCAAACACAGCTATCGTGTGACAACAGGCCCATCCTTATATTCCCTGCAGAATGACCAGCCTTGATTGCATGTAGGGTGCATACTATATCATGATTGCTGCCATTATTATTGCCAACTCTGGGGCAATCCCGATATCGAAAAACATTTTCGTTGCAAGGACAGTTGATGCTGTGACACATATCTGAGCAAATATTGAACAAACTTGTTCCTGGAGATGAGCAAATGAGCTAAAGGGCTCCTGCAAAATAAATCAGGCCCTATTCATATAAATAATATACATGTATATATATTTACGGAGTTTTTAAAAACACTTATTCATAACTGCGTAGTCTATATGTATATTTCAAACCATTTACATTTTGGAATATGGCGCTTTAAATGTTTTAACGAAATCTTTAAAAGGTTAATATATTTATATCAAAGCCTGGCATGAATTAACAGTCATTGAAATCTTAACCAAAAGGTTTTATCTCGAATTTGAATCAGAAGCAATAGAATTGCCAGAAGAGATCTATGACAAATGATTCAAGTAATACCAATACGCATTTATTTCTACAACCAGGACAGGAGACATCGTTTTTATTGTAAAAGCACCCATCAAAAGTCGACTCTCGTGTCTGATCTGCTACAATGATTGCAGTTTAGTGCAATACAAAATGTACCAACATTCCAAATACATAGCCCACGTAGAAGGATATATCATTTCTTTTATTTTATTGCTTTGGTTGTAACGATTTGTCTAAAGATTTGTCTAAAGAATTGATAACTGAGATGTGTAAAATGTATAATTTTACTAACCGATGCAATAGAATTTATATTTCTTCACAAAGACATAATGATACATTTATTAACAAATACGGATCGCCCAAACGTATTCGCACATCAGTTTAAGAATAGATAATGGAGGAAAACAATTTAATGAATACCCTGATAAAAAGATGGCATTGCGCTATTGATTACAGAAAATATGAGCAAAAATTAATGGTACCCTGCTTTTGTTTGCAAAAGAATAAAACAGTTCCCCTTTATGAAGGCGACATGAGGGAGAGATGAGGAGGTAAAAAGCCATTGTCACCCGTCATTATATAACGCCATCCCATTTATGAGCACTCTGCTATCGAAAATCAAACCAAAATTAAATCTGATCTCGAAATGCGATTATACTCCATGGTCTAATGCTCATCTCAAGGATTGGAGCTTTTATTCGCAGCCAAAGTGGAGAGCAGCGAAGGAGCGACGGAATCATGCAATCACACTATTTATCTTCTCGGGGCGCAATGATACTCTGTTGCTCTGGAAATTGCTCGAGTTTTGCTTATAAATAAACAGGATAATTAGTACACAATTTTCAATCAATCTGGCAATTATAACAAATGCCAAACTAATGCAACAGCCTTCGTGTGCTTTGAAAAATGTAAACCAAAATCAAACCATGATGGATATATCAAAGGGATGAGGAAGAATATACTCTTCTTGGTTTGTTAGTATTTATTCAGTTGCTGCACCAATTATTTGGTGTATTGAAAAGGGCCCATCACAAGACTGATGGGTTGGACACATAAGGGGCATCCTGTATAACATCTTCTGGCAGACAAAAACCTGGTAATAGTAAAAGATTCACACTATTAGTTAGGAAGTTGGAAAACGGATCATAATATTGGTAAGGTAATCACATTGATAAAAGGATAAATATGCATGGAAATTTCAAGTCAACAAGGTAAGCAAGCCTTTTCATCTATTGGGGATATGAAAAAATAGATATGAATATTAACTTCAGACTTCATATCATAAATCGACAAATTAAAAACTTGCATAGGTAAATAATCTATATAAACATTTGATATGTTTAATAAATAGAGTAAAATCAATATACATCGTATTTGTAAATGCGTATGATTTGTTAAAATCAAAAGATAAGAAAAAACATTAAATGGTCGGGGTTTAATTTCACGTCATTAAATGGACTGTGCTAGAATTATATTAAACTTATCTGATAACATTATAATCATTTTTTTTTGGAAACTTCAAGAACATGGTTATCAGAATAACAAATATTGAAGCTAATGAAATTAAAAATAAGTTTTTCTAAAACAAAAAAGGAGATAAAGATGGTATATTGACTTAGTAGTTGCCTGAGACGAATCCGGCCCAAAAATTTTCCGCCCAAAAATTTTCCGCCCAAAAATTTTCCGGCCATAAAGTTTCCAAAAATGACAACATGGGACAAAAAGTTTCCAGCCAAAAAGTTTCCGCCAAGAAAGTTTCCAGCCATGAAGTTTCCAAAATTGACACCTCGCCCAAAAAGTTTCCGGCCAAAAAGTTTCCAACATTCAAATGAAAAAAACAAAAACAAAAACATATTACTTTCACACATTTAATTTCTACTTTGATAAAATCTAGATTTTTCATTCTGACTTTTTCATTTATTTTGTTGACATAAATTAAGTATTCTTATCGATTCATAAAAGCTTAATATCTTTCTAATGACAAAATACGTTAATTTAAGTTTACTTTAAACAGCTTAATACAAAATGTAATGTCACTTTGGTAACCAAAGATTGGAGTGAAAATAAGCCACTTTAAATTCATCATTAAACATTTTCACATTTACTTATCATTGTGAATTTGTTTAACATCTTGGTTTTCAAAATAGCGAAGACATAAAATAAATTAACATGAATGTTGTGAAAACGAGAACGAAATAGATGCAGTCATATAAAAACAGTTGAACAAAAACATTTAACCATCAAAATATTTTGTGCGGAAACTTTTTGGGCCATGTGTCAATTTTGGAAACTTTATGGCTGGAAACTTTTTGGCTGGAAACTTTTTTTCCCATGTTGTCATTTTTGGAAACTTTATGGCCGGAAACTATTTGGGTGGAAACTTTTTGGGGCGGATACCGTCTGAGACACCTGTCTTCCCACAATTACTCAAGGCAGGAAACCCGTGAGCAGAAATATGAGTTGTAATGGTCCGACATGACGGTTGGTTTAATCGAGTTGCCGCATCATCTGAAGAGCAGTGATAAGTTTCGACAAGTAAAAAGTGCCGAGGATAACAATACATTAAGCAAGATGACAGGAATCGATCAAATCATAAAGTTCAAGGCATAAGCCATAAGGACGTGTCTAAATATACAGAAAAATATAGGCTCTATACGTAATATAATATAAGACCTGGGATGAGTATTTTATGATATTGATCCCAGATGAGACTGAACATGTTTTTTTTTTAATTGTAAAGGAATCGACATTTCAACAAGGTACAACACTGATTTTGTAAACAAAATTTACAAATGCGCCAAACCAAAACCCTTTCAAAGGTAATTAGAACACGAAATACATGTATAAACAAGGCTTGTGTAAAACCTTAAATAAACAGGGAAATGTTGGAGCGACATGGAATCGACAAAAGAAAATGTTTAGAAAAACGGTTTATTTAACAAAGCTATTTTGCAAGTTCTACATACGTAGCTCTTCGGTTTTTGTACTCAAATCAAGTTACGTTTGAACAATTTAAAGAAAAATTGTTTGGCATCATATTTACAGAACAGTCTCGGAACCAGTCTTTAGGCTACCAAGGAAACTTCCTATTGCACTTTAAAGAGAATTCTGGCTGAATCTGAAATGCTATGTTTTGCGTAATAATAGGAAATGTCAAGTACCTGAAAGTGATTACTTTAAACAAGTTAAGGTTCTGAAGTATTTAGATATTTGATATTTAATGAAAAACACTTCTTTGTTTTATACAGGAAACATATTTATTTAATTCACTTGATTTAATTTCATCAAATTGAGTAAATACGGACATGTTCAAAGACAGTGCTTATAACAATCAAACATGTTTTGGAGCATAAGAGAAAATAATGGCACAAAGACATTTTAGAATAATGTACAACGGTTCAACAGCTAAACATAATAAATATATTTGTCTTGATGTAGCATAAATAGTTATATATTTACTAATTATTGATAATCCCTTAAAGGTATTTTCGATCATTATTTCCTGATAAAAACCCATGTATAATAAAGTGAACCAAATGCTTACTCAAGTAAAATGAATAACCAGTCTATTGTATGTTGCTATATTACAATGCTCAGAAGATGAAAGAAACAGGGTTGTCGGAAAAAAAATTAGTGCTTTTAATCGTAATATTTGTTAATTTGATTTCAAGATTTTAACAGATTAATTGCAAAAACATTTGGAACAAAAAGAGTTGAAAACAAGATGCTTATATAGTCTCTTTCATGTTGATTGATCAATGAATAGATGTAAAGCCGTTTTTAACACGTGATGGGATACTTCAAAACACCCGAACGCGAAGGTGAAAAGGAAGGTGAAGGGGAAACTTGAGCACGATCGGCTGCCCTGAATGTCAATCAATGTGCTTCATTCGGGTTGAGAGATGAGGTAATGCGCACCACATACCATCAACATGTACCTCCTTCCGAGCAACATTTAATCAGTTGTATCTTTTCATCTACTGACATACTCTGACATTCAGATAAACAGCACAATTTCTGTTACTATGATTGGAAACAACGGTATCAATGGAACAAAAATGCACATATGTTGAGTCACATCCACACACATTCTTAGACACCTAGAGTATCCAAGGACATAGGCCCGGATAGTAAGCATTGTTTGCGAATCACGCTAGATCTTACTCGAAACTCAATGACCGAAAACAGTGTAGCTATAACATAATTTGCCATATCCATGACATGCAATCGTGATTGCCCAAAAAAAATATATCAAAATAAACCTATAATACCCGACATGCGAAACCTTAAAATTTAGAGTGAAAGGGTAATCCAAAACCGAACACTACGAACCCTTTGATCTGAGACCCACGGAATACCTAGCATCACATGGATAACACAACTGGCAAGATCTGAGCACATGCCAAACTAAATTATCCAGAAACGGCGTAATCACGAGGGATGGCTAATAAAGAACATATAATCAAACCCTTTTTGCAACGAAGTCACGAGTCTCAAAGAGTGAAGGCTCACATTTACTGTCCCTGAGGATGCCCCCTGGAATAAGCAGTTGTGACACTGATAAAAATAAACACTTATGTCGATATCTTATATTAAGAGTAGCAATATAATCACAATAAGCATATTTCATATAAATATATGTCTATATTACTATTGCTTGGCTTAAACAAAATCATAATTATTGCCTTGAGGTAAAACATCAGCGAAAACCCTCTTAGTAACCCAATTTGAGCCCAGCAATTCTTTGGCTCTAATCTGGTTTTCAGGCTGTCCCGAAGAAGAGCCTAGTTTTTGGAACATCACAACATATAACCCATACATGATACGGGAATAAGCGTTGAGGGCAAATCTCTGCTCTGGTATATTAAACATACCACGTACACAAACGAAAACCCATTAAAAAAATGTAGAAAACGTTAGAAACTATCCATTTCTTAGCAATCAAAAACATGTTTTGCTTAAGCGATCCAAGATATTAACCATGTCAAAAAATGATAGACTGCATCACAATCACTGAAGCAAACCTTAGTACAAGTAATTACACGGAAGAGTAAGCCTTTATAGGGTAATATCGACAAGACATGCAAACCAACCATCACATGGACCGCTGGTTCCGAACAATATTGCTCAGTCGATAGTATGAATATGAGACGATGAGAATGTTATGTTTTCGTAAATACCATTTTCCCTAATAATGTTCGCTTAAGCTTAAAAAAAACATGTATTTTTTCGACAATTCACTCATTTTAAACTAAATCAAACATATTTGTTGATACGTGATATCATTTTCTACTCTTGTTGAATATTTCGATATTTTCATTTTATTAAAACAAAAATTCCTATAACAACAATGAAATATCCGCATATTACAGCCTAAGCAAATACCGGTAGTCAGCAAAAACATATAAACCAAATTGTGATTATTCGATTCCAAAATGCCGTATTTAAGATTGATCAGCTGAGGGCAAAAGAGTAAGTAGCCGCGACACAAGCAAGAAAGACAAGGAGACAGAGTTCAATTCTCAAGACCCCACTTCTTATCCCCGGCTTATTTGACTCTATTTCTTTTAAAGATCACCAAATACTGTGACATCCTAGACTAAACCCTCTAATATAGTCATGGCCCCGAGTCGGAAGTAATCTTTGGGGAAACATCCATTCTGCACATATCTATGGGGCTGAGCAAATGCGTAGAACCCAAAGACTCAATTGGGTTGTGCTGGACTGTGTTGTCTCCTATAAATGAGTAAAAGCCACGCCTAATAAGTTCATTAGACGCTTTGGGCTCTCTCTATTTGTCATTGGATAATGCAGTTAGACCGATACTAAGCCAGACTTGATTTATTTATTGATACGCAGAGAAAATGAGTTTACAAAAGCTGAAAGCCGGAGTAATTGGATAAATTGATAAAGAGCCAGCTCTGGCTTCCATAAAGATCCGAGATATAATTCAAGTGATAAAGGAAAATGCCACATTCTTTGATCAAGATAAACGCTTGATAAATTGTTAATCAATCTAAGAGAGATAAGCTGAAAATAGATAACATCTATCATTTCCTTTCGTTATGAGTGAATAGATTTCCTTGATGGGTATTACAAAAAAAAAACTTTTTTTTTTGTAAGAGGAACAAATATTAAGGATGGAGCATAATCAATTTCCGCTCAAAAGAGAGTATTGCCGGATTCTCTTTCAATGCATGCACCTCAAGAAAAGCTCGATTGTTGTATAAAAATAGTTCATGGATCAAAACATTTTACTCATTTACTACTATTTTGGTCCATTTACTTATTAAAATACTGAGTAAAATCACTGTTCACCAAATTTTAAATGATTATCGATGGTTCGGCTGTATCAATTCAAATTCTAACATTGGATGAAGTTAAAGGCAAATGAATGAGAAAAAATGTTAAAATCATACGTTCATACAGAATGCTACTGGTTTGCGAGATATTTACATTCTTAATGGCAGTTTGCTTAAAAATTCAGATAATTTCATAAAATTGTAAGCATAAGCTTGACCAGGTCATTTTATCATAAATGCATAAGTGATAAACAAATTTTAAAAAAACCTTAAATCAAAAAGGCCTAAAACAAATGTTAGACATTGTTCCTTCCCCTCTATATCATGATCAATTATCTTTCTATAAAAGGGGTATCTGACAAGTCAAAAATATTCGGAGTAAGCGAAAGAACACGTCGAAAAAATATGAAGTGCAAAAGCAATACATACATCGCAAAAATAATTTACCCTACTGACCATACTAAAGAGACACATATTCCATTTAATTTCATATTTCTATTCATATATTTGCTTAATGAAATTTGGAAACAATTTTTGTTACAGGCACCAAAGATGACAAAGTCTGCTTGTCATAGGCTATGCAGCGGTGACAACGGCGTCAAATGATTAACTTGTGAGCTGCACCATGGATCGCCACATCCCTTGCGGCGCTGTATCGGTGTTCGTATTCACGTTGGCTATGTCTAATTGGGTGGCGTCGACGAACGAGACACCAGTTTGTCCCGTACAGAGTTGTGAATGCGCGTACATCACGTTGGAGTTACTTCACGAGGAGGCATTTCTATTGAATTGCTCGGACCAACGTACGCACTTCACGTTGCACTACTTGCCCATGCACCAACATATTCACTTCGCCTTGCAGCGCCGACAACCCTACTTTGCCGATTTCAAGGGGTCATACGCCAACATCGGAGCCTTAGATATGTCGAATAATAACATGCGGGAATTGAAATATGAAGGTTTTAGGAATTTCACATCACTCAAAGGTTTGGATTTATCACGGAATAATCTGAAAGAAATAAAGGCATTCAGCTTCATCGGATTGAATAGCACTCGCATTCTGAACCTTAGTCATAATTCGATCTCGTTCATTGAGCCAGGCGCTCTTGGCAAATTACTGAAGCTGTTTTTATTGGATATGAATGACAATCGCCTTCACCGAGTAGGCAAAGGCTGGTTCCAAGAACTTCCTAATTTGCAGCACCTTTCTCTGCAGGGTAATGGGTTAATAGGCATTGATGA
>LQRL01092149.1:0-13010 GCA_001703475.1 Hydroides elegans | reverse complement strand
AACTTCAGATATTGGTTTATACGTGTATAAAATTTGAAGGCTCTAGCTCATCTCCTTCATACCCAACTCGCGTGCACAAACTACCCTATGTCGAGGGGGGGGACGGACGGACAGACGGACGGACAGACGGACAGACGGACAGACGGACAGACGGACAGACAGACGGACACGCTCAACCCCATATCCCTCCGTTTCACGGGGGATAATGATATTCATACTCTTTTCGCAAAATGCACACATAACACATCACGTTTACAAACACAATACATTTATTCAAGGTCATTATGAACTGCGATCAACCTGAAATCCAGATAAGAAGATGTGGGTCACAATGAGGACAATGATTAAATGCGAGACTTTTCTTAAGGATACTTAATGACAAAAATAATATAAATGATATCACATGATGTAAAACTGTTACAGTTATGACTATATAATGATCACATTGAGATTGAAATACATTTGATTAGCATTTGGAAATGCTTAGAATTTTATTTATTCAGCAGTGGATTTAAATGATTTTACATGAATAGGAAACATGATGTTTATTCTTTCAAAAATAGGAACTCCCGGTGTAAAATAAAGTAAAGCTTAATCTCAAACAATTCTTTCTTAAAGTAAAGCTTAATCTCAAACAATTCTTTCGTTTCTGAAATGTATGATACGCAAATATGAGATGTATGTCATAAGTGCGTATGATCGGTGAAATTGTGTCATTTTATTTAGGCGAAAGTGTACAACTACTCTTGAACTTATATGTATAAATCGTGTTGGTAGCGACGAATGAAAACGTTAATACCTGAATCGGATACGAAAAGAACATTACAGTTGGGACAACAGAAGCATTAAAAAGAAACGCAAAAGTTTAATCCAATGTTAAAGACGATAAACAGTTTTTGTTGTATGAAACGAACATTAGATAAATAACAAACTCCAAAAAAATAAATAAATCTAACCCTAAAAAAAGGTCCTTATATTCTCAAAAATATTTTAAAATGGCAACAGCTTTGGAATATCTGAAGGAGTGTCCAGTTTGCCAGGAGGAATTCACGGATCCAAGGGTGTTTCCCTGCGGTCACTCTTTGTGCATAGACTGTATTGGTCACATCAAAAAAGGGAATACAATCAAATGCCCAGAGTACAATGAAGTTCATGATATGAATAAAGTGAGATGTGATTTTCGCCTGATGCAATTTCTGGATGCCCTAAAGGAGGAAAAACTTAAATCATCTGCAGCAACTTCTAAACAAGGTGAGCAAAAAAGATGATGAATAATCACTCACATATATTTAGTTCAATATAAGTAAAGATATGATTGATAATAAAACATGATGATGTTGCAACTCTTACATAAATACAAAAAAAAATCTTATCTTTCTATACCAAACAATACTCTGTATTATAGCGACAATCATGTAAGAATTTGCAACATCATGAGTCTATAGCAAAACTGTTGTTTTACGCGAAGCATTTTTGTCGTTTTTTTATTCAATGTTTGAATATTCAGGAAAGTATATAGTCAACGTATTGACCTGAGAACGTCTTTGAACCTTATAATTTCCTTTATTTTCTTTGTATTTTTTTTCCATTTTCTTTGTAGCATATAAAACTTCTAAAACGCGGTTTTTTTTGCCAATTTTCGTACTAATCATTAAATTTTAAGGATAGGAAAAATAATAAAAATGATTCTTTCGGTTTTTTTAATGCACATATTACCCTGTTTTTCCTTTTTTCTTTGACATATGTTTAGCTTTTAAACCCATGTTAGACACTTTTTCCGACAGAATTCGACCATTTCGGTCAGGTTTTCTCAAAAATTAATTGGCTTAAGAGGGATGACGATTTAGGTTCCAGGGTCGTCATTGTGCACCCCAGAATCAAATTCTTAAAATTTGCAGCAAACGAGCTATGTTCTAACCGGGAAAACGGAACTGTAGTATCAAATTGCACTAGGGAAAAATGTGTTGGAAATCATTTAACAATTCATTCAAATCATTAGTAATTATTTCTTAGTTGTGGTGTTTATTTTTCAAGAGAAAAAATATGAATAAATACCTATCTATATTTCTTGCTTTATTTTAGTGTGTTCATCTCTTATTGTTTACAGATAACAAACCCATCTGCGACGGCTGTTTGTCTGAGAGCGCGACACACTGGTGCAAAAACTGTAAGCAGTGGCTATGCAAGGCATGCAAGAACATACATAACAGAATGGCTATCAGCAAAAGCCACGAACTTGAACCG
This sequence comes from Hydroides elegans, assembly GCA_001703475.1. Classification (NCBI taxonomy): domain Eukaryota; kingdom Metazoa; phylum Annelida; class Polychaeta; order Sabellida; family Serpulidae; genus Hydroides; species Hydroides elegans. Next base: position 10,766 of record LQRL01092149.1, on the reverse strand, counting down.
ATCTCCAAGAAAATCAAAGACGTCAAAAACGAGTATGCGCACGAAATTAGAAGCATCAAGAGTGTGTTTGAAGATAGCTCTGTTACAGAAAATGAAATCGAAGAACAGTTGAAAGGATTGGAAGGAAATCAAATTAAAGCGCTAGCCACATCAGATGCGTTACGAAAACAGGCAATCAAGGACATTGAAGAATACTTCGACTCGATTGATGCTAAGATACTCAGTTTTATCCATGGTAAAATGGAAAAACTCGAAAAGAAAAAGCTGGAGCTTCAGACCCGATTTCGAGAGTCGAAAGCAAACTGGCAAAGCCTAGAGCGGATGATCAATCAAAACTCACGTGAACTATTGACTGAAGGTGATGCCATGTTTGAAAAGGTGAAACACGATCAGATGACAGAAGAACTACTAGATTTCGAAAAGGAGAAAGTAGTTATCCATGTAGCGAAGGGAGCTTTGTGGGATCCTGCAACAGCCGCTACACTCTCTATGAGGACAGAGAAAGAGCCGTCACGAGCAAAGGTAGCCGTTCCTGCTAAACAACCAATGCAACCTGGTACAGCCAGTAGAAACGACGTTTCATCCAAATCGCTCGTCACTACGGTCGCAAAGCCAAATGCCTCTGATAATGTACTTGGTGATTTATCAGCACTCGCTAAAACGAAATTCAAAAGAATAGAAAAAGTAGCATGTGCCCAAGGGGTCCGGGCGTTACGTGTTATAAGAAATCAGTTATGGTCATGCCAAATAGGATCAATTGAAATATTCAATAAAAACCTCAAACGAATCAAGATCCTGCACAAGACTGTCCAAGGACAGTATGCCACATCTTGCACTGCTTACCCTTACTCGTAAAGTTGGATGTCCGAAATTCCGGTTTAAAACTTGCGGTTGTATTGTTTTTTTAATGGAGGAAATAAGCTTTATATCAAATAATGGTATATCAAACATGTAACAGGTATAACGATAAACTTAAGTCAAGTGTAATTAGATTGCTAATAGTCAGGAAAATTCTAGGAATAGTGTTTTTGTCTCGCAAAGATCGAATAATTGAGCACTATTCAACTGACGGTAAAATATTAGGCTGACGGTCTTTCGTATAAAAATATTGTTTCCTACAAAAACTGCCTTAGGAATGTACCTTTTGAATTTTCATTATACCAAAAAGGAGTACATGTAATATTGATAGAGAGCAATATAAGTTCCACTGGATATATGAAAGAGATCCGTGAAAATCTGTAAGGAGTAGTTTTTTTCAGTTATTTTGCATCGGATCTTTGCATCTTGTACTTTTTCTCCTTGCTCTAATCGTCTGACCCGAAAATTCCGGATTAACCCTGAGATTGTATTGTTTTTTTAAGGAGGAAAAAAAGCTTTATATCACATGATGGTCAATATGTAACAGGGACAAGTGAATTACAATATCGGCGGTAAACTAAGCTGCTCTAGCCATACAATGCAATAAGCCAGTGCAATTCACACATCCCGAAAAAAGGTTTTTCGTTCAAGTGATGCTCCACAGTGAGCAGCAATAATGACTTCAGTTTATATAACCACAATGACTCCCGTCATGAACGAAGATACTGAACCCCCATTATCACTCATTTGCATGCGTGCATAACATTTTTGCTTATATGTTTGCTTACGTAAGCTCAATCGATACAAAAAGCACACCCTGAAGAATGGAATATCTTAGGATTAAAACCACACCAGTTTAAAATAAATCGGTCAAGAAATGAGGGAGAAGAAGGGAAACATGTGGACAGCGTAACCAACTAACCAACTAAACAACGACATAGTGACTGCACAACCCTCGGTTTGCTTCGCAAGCCGTGGCTAAAAACGAGGCATGGGGTGTTGTTTATGATGTAGCTTTGATGCCAAACGCGGGTATCGTCATCGCATGTTACAATGGACTGCTGCTCATCGACGACGCCGGAGACACAGTAAGCGAAATCGAGTCCGGCATCTTCACAAGTATTGACATTTACAATGGTACACTGTATGCGTCAGAGAATCAAACCGATACCATACGTAGCTACATCTATAGCAATGGTGATTGGGTAAAGCAAGGAAACATTAAACTACCTCACAGTGGTTGGAATACTATAAGTGTAAAAAAAGACACCATCACTGTATGCAATTTAGGATCCCACATGATTGACGTGTTGAGCATATCAGGTCAGCAGCTCCACACCTTCGGCCGTAAGGGAACAAAGGGTGCCGGTGATTTGCATTGCCCAATGTTATGCCAAGAAGATAGTGAAGGTGACTTGCTTGTAGCTGATGAAGACAATCATCGGCTGCAGCTGTTGGATAAGCGCCGCCAGTGGAGCATCGTCGACATAGAGCCTAAAGTGAGTTTTCCCAAAGGAGCAGTGTATGTTGACGATACTTTGTATGTTATTAGTTATGATTGGTCAGATTGTAAACTTTTCAAATATGTTGCTAAGTAAAGAGTTTATTCAAAAGAAATTGGAAACTCCAGTATTTATCATGAATTATTAACCCATGATGACAATGTCAGAAAAATAATATACATATAAGATAACCTATTGATTCCAAACAAAAAAATATTCGTATTGTTCTGTGAATGAACACCAATGAACAGAGACGAAGCAACGAAAACACTTTTTTTTTCATATGGAATATAAATTCTGTAGACATTCTGACATTCTTAGAGAATTCTTTTTCAACATATTTACATTAGTTTTAGTTTAGCTTCAAGATTTGAACGATAATTAGTATACCTTTATGTTTGCTGTATCATTTAATATCGTGAAATATTATACATTTGTTGCTTATTTCAATAACCATCTATAGTTGGTGTGCTCAATAAAATGGTAAAATTTTGGATATTGTTGTATTATTACTCGTTGTCATTTGGAAAAAGTATACATACGGGACACGAATCGCATAGCGTGGAGTAACTCGATAAAGTCACTTTATTTAGGGTGCGTACAGAATTTCACGGGCGATTTTCAGGAATGTTTGGGGTCCTGATCGATAACGATGATTTATCCAGGATTTCCAGGACATCCAGGACATATATATCATTATTACTATTACTACCGACTTTATTATTATAATTAATAATTCCATATCATTCCGTAAACAAATATATGCACTTATCTACCACGGATTAAACTGTTTAGGGTCCTGATCTATTTCGAAGACTTTTCCAGGATTTCTAGGACTCACCCTGAACGCACCCTGTATCTTATATATCTATTCCTATCATTCCATATTATTCTATTAAAAATTATATGCACTTATCTACCACGAATTAAAATGTCACACATCGCTATTCTGTCATATAGAAAAGATGTTATAGTAAGGATAATACATTGAATTAATCGAAAAACCAAAATACGAAAAAAATTGCTTTGATAAACGTTTCGCTTGGACACATCTTGTTTTTTAATTTGGAAATTGCAATATTAAGAAAATGAAAAGAGTGTACTGGAGGGCAATACAATGCTCTATCTGCCGTTTCTCAAAATGCGCAGGAATATCTAATGACAAAATCAGAACGAACCCGAGACGCATTAAAAGATACATACATAATAAATTTAAATGAATCTTTATTTACAAATGACTTGTTCACGGTTTCTTTATAAGCATTTAATTTGAGAAATAAAGCTCGAAATATGAGAAACATCTTTGACAAAAGCAACAAAAACTCTATTTTATTCCGAGTGCGAGAAAATTAAGTCGGAAAGCAAGTAATGAAAACCATAGTAAAATTACATGCAAATTAATTTTGATGACATATTCTAAAACATAGGCATCAGAGATGCAAAGCCCCCAGCCTTTGCAAAACCTTCTTTGACACGAATATTTGTCAATAAAAAAAAGCAGATAAAAAAAATATCTTTCTCACAACGGCTTTCTTATAACGTCTTTCTCACAACGTCTTTCTCACAACGTCTTTCTCACAATGTCTTTCCCACAATGTCTTTTCCACAACGTCTTTCCCACACCGTTGCCCTTACATATTCGTCGACACAACGTAGTCCTCACAACGTCACAATATACGCGTTATCATGCTGTGCTGTACGAATGTCCCAATATACATGTATCTCAAATTCGATTAAGTTCAGTAGCCTGTGAAATTTCAACATTTTGAGATCGATCAAACTGAAACCTCGACGTTGCATATCTGCAATATATGTTCTTTCCATGTGTGAAGTTTCAGAACCCTAGGACAGGGACTTCATATTTAAGTGCCGCGGACAAAGTGTTGCATAAATATCCCAAAATATCACGAATTCGTCTAAGTTCAACCCCCCTTAATTTCGACAATATTTGGTCAATCAAAATGAAACCTCGACATTGTACATCTACAATATATATTCTTTCACTGTGTGAAGTTGCAGAACTCTAGAACATATGCTTCATACCAAAGTGCCGCGGACAAAGTGTTGTATAAATATCCCAAAATATCTCAAATTCGTCTAAGTTCAGACCCCCGCAATTTCGACCTTTTTTGGTCGATCAAACTGAAACCTCGACGTTGCACATCTGCAATATATACTCGTTCACTGTGTGAAGTTTCAGAACCCTAGGACAAAGGCTTCATACCAAAGTGCCGCGGACAAAGTGTTGTATAAATATCCCAAAATATCTCAAATTCGTCTAAGTTCAGACCCCCGCAATTTCGACATTTTTTGGTCGATCAAATTTAAACCTCAACGTTGCACATCTGCAATATATATTCGTTCACTGTGTAAAGTTTCAGAACCCTAGGACAGGGCTTCATACCAAAGTGCCGCGGACAAAGTGTTGTATAAATATCCCAAAATATCTCAAATTCGTCTAAGTTCAAACCCCCGTAATTTCGACAATTTTTGGTCGATCAAACTGAAACCTCGACGTTGCACATCTGCAATATATATTCTTTCATTGTGTGAAGTTTCAGAACCCTAGGACAAAGGCTTCATACCAAAATGCCGCGGACAAACTAATGCACTTCAAATGTTAACAGACGGACAGACGGACGGACAGACGGACGGACGGACAGACAGACGGACGGACGGACGGACGAAGGGACGGACGGAATGGGGGATAGCAATAGCCCTCAGCCAAATTGGTTGGCTGGGGGCTAAAAATAACAATATTCAGAAGCCAAACATATCATGTTATTGGCACGAAGATGCACTCAACCTCAGATTTCGAGCATGTGAAATGCCCATCTTTGTGCCAATAGCTTGATATGTACATCTCTAATTGATGCATTTTCACTTCATATCATTATTAATAACGTGAATAAAATTCACTCATATTCTTGCACGAAAGGCGCGACCTTTTTATCAAATTATCAAAACAAAACGTAAGGTGGATCGATAAAATTTGAGAGGGGTCAAGGGACAGGGAGCCATATAATACAAAAGAGCTTATTTTCAATCTTGATAACAAATGAATAACAAGACTGTTCAAGGACAGTGTGCCACATCTTGCCCTACTGAACTTAAACTGCTGAACATCCTCATATCTCATATGAACACTAGAAATGCCTTTCACAAAGTATAAACGTAACCTGACAACAGCATCGTGTTTCATGTTTAAAGAGAAGGAATTATTCGCAGTTAATAGATTAGTGAATCACTTCTACCACGTGTTTAACGTGACGTCATTTCTGGCTTATTTCTTTAATTAATCTTAACAGCATTTTTCCTTCATATATGGAATGTTTAACTGAATCCTGATCCAGAATGTTGCCTTATATGATATGTATTTCTTTGATAAAAAATGTAAATTGAATATGAAAGTAGGCCATTTCTTTCGCAGTCAAAGGATTTGTAGGTCTTCCAAGAATATACAAAATTTAACCCGGTAAAGAGATTATAGTATAGCATTATACGTGTTTGACAAATATATGATATGTGCATGCTAGGGAGCAGAACGAAAACATGTAAATTAAACATGTTAATATTACTGATAAACAAGATAAAAATCGATGTATCCGGATATTATACCAAGATATCAAGACAAGATCGTGGGCGCACTGTCATGTGATGACACGAATCATTAATCTAATGGCAAAATACATTATGAATCCAATATTTAGATCAAACCGAAACATGTCATCGATAACGATAAGTTCACTATTTCCAAGCGTGTTATCCGGAAAAAAGCACTCTCGCACGGAATTCAAAGTTGAACATATGCAGTTTAATCCACATTAAATGACAGCTTAATCCTAGTCTACTATGCATATAATACCAAACAACTCAAACAATCTCATCAAAAAACTGTATATTAGCTGCACGTCATCGTGTTCGGAAAAGTGTCTTGAAACACAAATATTTTCACTTTTTTCATCAATCGGGCTTTGAGGGGCACATTGACAAAATGACGCGGTTTTAAATGCATGTAGTTAAGAACAAGATTATTTTGTAATCAGTTACCGACAAATTCAGCTTTCACCTATAACTTCAATACATATTAGCCAAAAAGCAAATCAAATCAAATGATCAAATGTGAGTCGAAAGGTGGGGCCTCAATCAAACAGGATGCACGACATAAAACACACAACCACTTTTCCCGCTCAAATATGTGTTCCCTGCTTTTATTAGAAATTGGCGCGTGAAACGTGAAACTCGAAATACAACACGCAAATCCATTTTTAATGTGTATCCATATTTAGTATTAAAATATCATGCATGTCAGTTTTCCTACATTCCCTTTATAAATGGAGAGTGAATTGAATGGTAAAAAACGCAACTCGAAACGAACTAGCAAATTTAAAGCCCAGTCCTTGCTAATGAGAAATGCTATTATGAGTGGTTTGAAATAAGGGGAAAGTGCAGCCTAGTTTCTGCCACTCACAAAAGGAGAGCGAAAACATGTATATTGATACTATTTCATTGTAGTTTTTATATATATTTAAGCCTAGGTTATTACGTTTATTCGTCCCTTATACATGTTAAAATCGATTGCACACCACACATTCAAACATAGCATCAGGTATTTAAAATTAAGAAATAAACCATGTGCCAAGAAAAAATAAATAAACCAAATATAAGTAGCCCACAAGAAGATCCGCTTTATACTAATCATTATTTGAGCAAAGTAAAAAATGAAACGGAACGATTACTGTCATATAACACCTATGTGTATAAGTGCCATTAAGTACTTGCATGCTCCTTACTGAAGGACGCTTAACGAATCGTAACGGAGAGGATCAATACAGATAATCATACATAACATTTCGTTAATGCCATGGTTTTCCTTGTGGATAATTCTCCGCAAAAAAGTGTAAAATGTTTCATTCATTTATAAGATTTACGCACAAAGTTTCTATTATATTAATAAGCTGCCTCAAGGCAAGTTAAATAAACACTGAATCGGTAATCATATTGCCGTTTGTCACGTGTGCGTACTGAGGGCTTTAAGTGTATGTTTATTCCTTACTAAAGGAGGCTAAATATAATCCATATATGTTCTATTATATGATATTTGGTTGTTGCAATAGATTTCGTCGTGGATACGCTTTTGAAAGTAAATGAAGCGTATTATAATTTTGGGCCAGAGCTCTATCGTTGCATTAAAATCAACATTTTCAAGGCGAGTGTTGTTAGCAACAAACAGCAAGTACATTGTGGAATGAGAATAGTTATTTAATTGGTCTTCTTTAACATAAAAGTGTTGAAAATCTCGAAAAGTCTTTTCAAAAAAAAAAGAGGGTGTTAAAAATCTGGAGACAAATAGAACAGGATAATCAAAGTACAGCTTTTCGTAATGAACAATAATAACCTCCAAAATGGCAACTGCATTGGAATATCTAAAGGAATGTCCAGTTTGCCAAGAGGAATTTACTGATCCAAGGGTCTTTCCCTGCGATCACTCCTTGTGTGTAGACTGTATAGGTCACATCAGGAAAGGGAATACGATCAAATGCCCAGAGTGTAATGCAGTTCATGATATGGATAAAGTGAGACGTGATTTTCGCCTGATGCAATTTCTGGATGCACTCAAGGTGGAAAGGCTTAAAACATCTGAAAAAGCCTCAAAACAAGGTGAGCAACAGATGATTACTCAAAAATATATAGTTTCATCGTGTAGATTCATTAAATTTGAAATTACTACTTTATTGACAAATCTTAACATAAAAATCATTTTAAGTTTCGTTTTCGATTTGGGGTTGCTTTTCATCCATGTTTTGTTAAATATTTGATTAGAAGGATTAGTCACTATCTGATATATCTACCCTATGATAACAACAATATTGAAAACTCTTACAATGTAAAGTGTTTATAGTACAAAATCCCATAATAATCATATTCAAAGGGCGGTGTTTACTTATTTTGGATTTATATACATTCAACATATTTTAATTTCTACATGCTGTATTAATGAGTTCAAAGTTTGAACAAAACCTGCATTTTTGTTAACAGATAACAAACCCATCTGCGACGGTTGTTTGTCTGAGAGTGCGACACACTGGTGCAAAATCTGCGAGCAGTGGCTATGCAAGGGATGCAAGAAGATACATGCCAGAATGGCCAGCAGCAAAAACCATGACCTTGAACCGATCTCCAAGAAAATCGAAGACATCAAAAACGAGTATGCGCACGAAATTAGAGGCATCAAGAGTGTGTTTGAAGATACCTCTCTTACAATAAATGATATCGAAGAACAGTTGAAAGAATTGGAAGGAACTCAAATTGAAGTGCTAGCCACATCAGATGCGTTACGAAAACAGACAATCAAGGATATTGAAGAATACTTCGACTCGATTGATGTCAAGATACTCAGTTTTATCCTAGACAAAGTGGAAAAACTCGAAAAGAAAAAGCTGGAGCTTCAAACCAAATTTCGAGAGTCGAAAACAAACTGGCACAGCCTAGAACAGATAATCAATGAAAACTCACGTGAACTATTGACTAAAGGAAAAACAATGTTGGAAAAAGTGAAAAACGATCAGATGACAAATCAACCACTGGAATTCGAAAAGGAGAAAGTAGTGATTAAGGTAGCAAAAGGGGCTAGGTGGGATCCTGCAACAGCCGCAACCCTCTCAATGAGGGCAGAGAAGAAGGAGTCACAAGCCCCCGTGAATGTTTCTACTAAACAACCGAAACAACCTTTTGCAACAGGTAGAGTCGATTCGTCGTGCAAATTGCCTATGACCATGGTCGGAAAGCATTATGCTTCTGATAATGTACATGATGATTTATCAGCACTCGCCGAAAAAAAGTTCAAAAGAATAGGTGAAGTGACATTTAGGGGTTCTTCATATGGTTTACGCGTCATCGACAATCAGTTATGGTCATGTCAATATAAAAGAATTGAAATATTCGACAAAAACCTCAAACGGTTCAAGATCCTGCAGAAAGAGGCATGGACAGACCTTTATGATGTAGTGGTGATGCCAAACGCGGGTATCGTCATCGCGTGTGCCAATGGGCTGCTGCTCATCGACGACGCCGGAGACACAAGAAGCGAAATCGAGTGCGGTAGTTTTAACAGTATTGATATTTATAATGGTACACTGTATGCGTCAGAGTACCAAACCGAAACCATACGTAGCTGCACCTTTAGCAATGGTTATTGGGTCAAGCAAGGAAACATTAAACTACCTCACAGTGGTTTTAATACTATAAGTGTCAAGAAAGGCACCATCACTGTATGTAATTACCAATCCCACATGATTGACGTGTTGAGCATGTCAGGTCAGCGGCTCCACACCTTCGGCTGCAATGGAACAAAAGGTGCAGGTGAGCTGCAATACCCAAGGTTATGCCAAGAAGAGAGCGAAGGTGCTTTGCTTGTAGCTGATTCCCTCAATCATCGGCTGCAGCTGTTGGACAAGCGTCACAAGTGGAGCATCGTCGACATGGAGCCTGAAGTGAGATGTCTCGAAAGAGCCGTGTATGTTGACGATACTTTGTATGTACAAGGTGGCAATTATCGAGAGGGAAAGCTATGGAAATACATTGCCAAGTAAAGAGTAAATAAAGAAATTGGCAAGTCTAATAAATATCATACAAAAGGACAATGTCAGAAACAAAAATGTTTGTAAAAATAGCCTATTGATTCCAAACACAATATATTCGTATTGTTCTGTGAATGAACACCAATGAAGAGAGACGAAACAAAGAAATAGTTTCTTCATTATTGGATATAAATGATGTGGATTATTTGACATTCTCAGTGGATTTTTTTTTCAATATAGAAACATTAATTTTAGTTTATTTTCAAGATTTTGCTTATGACCACGTTCACTTTGAACGATATTTTTCATGCCTTCATGTTTGCTGTATCATTTCACATCGTGAAATATTATACATTCGTTGCTTATTTAAAAAAATCATCTATATTTGGTGTGCTCAATAAAATTGTCTATTTTGGTTATTGTTGCATTATCACTGGTTGTAATTTGGAAGAAGTAAACATACGGGAAATCGAATGGCGTCGAGTAAATTGATATAGTCACTGTAGGAAATATCATGGATATTAAATAATTTTATATAATTTTAACTTAATCTTGTTAGAAATTAAATGATTATAAAATGTCCCCATATATGTCAGTGTGTCTAATGTTCCAAATCTTGTTTTAAGACATAATGTAAATGTACCCATATGCGATTTATAAATCCTAGGTGGCACTGTTTGTCAGTTTTTGAATATCACGTGAACATTAAACTAAGGTCAGTCGCCCTTTGTATTTGAAAGGTAAACATCCAGAAAAATGTAAGGATTGATTTGATTTTATTTTGTGTGGATTTACGTGGTGTAAGTAATTCTTTTTGTATTATTCT